>JABUQX010087182.1:5000-14399 GCA_015478945.1 Trachelipus rathkii
AGGGTTGATTCTCCAAACACTAGACATGAAATTTGACACTTTATCAGCTAAAGTTTTTTTTTCTTCCAAAAGCTGTTTACTCACAAAGTTCTCATTGCATACCTGATTTCTAAGCAAAAGACAAGGCTATTTAATCTACGACAAATTTATTAAAATAAAAATATAAACTCAACCTAGCAATAACAAGCCCTAGTGCAATATAAGATTGTAAGAGAAAACAAGGGCACTTCTGCTACACACATACCTTCTACAAAAAGAAATAGCTTCACTTGTACCATCAGACATGGAAGCTCCTTCATCATTTTCACTCTAATTACTCACATTCCTCCGCCTAAGCAAAATGGACAGCAATTATCTAACTTTCAATATAACATATAATACAAAACTTCATATTCTTGCACACTAGCTTAAAAATATCTAATCACTTTAACAGCATGTTAGCACAGCTATACTAACAACTGCCATGAACTTATATAACTTTCGCAAGCAATACTTTTATTCAAAATACACTACATCAGCATCGTTTCTCGCTTTAAACACATAAAGCTTTCTGCGCTAAAAATCAAATATATTGAAAAAGAAATACTTGTAAAATATATAACATTTTAAAACTGATTTAGATTTAAGATAACAACTATTTTCATTAAGCAAACCGCTTTTATCTATAAAAAAGCAACTACAAACAAATATGAAATATGCAATCATTATTCGTTTAACAATAAACCAAATCACAAAACCAGAGGTTATAACTACAAAACACTTAATTTTATTTATCACATATACGATTACCAATATAAATAATAGTGACTTTAATTATAACATTACCCTTTCACAAAGGCTAATTCCACCACTCTTATGGATAATAACAGAGATTCCAATTTTCACTAACATGCACTTTAAAAAAGTTTTAAACTAGAATGAAGCAACATTTTTATTTATTCCGTGGTTTAAAAACCTACGAGATATCAATATGCTAGTTAATATTTCAATAATAAGAAGTTTTAAATATTTTTTTTTAATCATAAGCTCAAGGTAAGTATTTCTTGAGAAAGTGAAATTCAGCAGCGCATGGCAAGGAGAAAAATCACTAGAAACAAAACACATTACAAATGAAACTTCTCAAAATCACACCACTACCGCATGTATCAACAAAAACAACTAAAAAAGGCCTACCACATATCACAAAGATATACTGTATTTCTTCTGGGAACTATCGCCTTTTGAATGTGATTTATTTCATTACAGATAAAGAATAGTGGTGTGTAAATCGCAGCCATTTAAAAAAAAAAAAAAAATAGTGAATGTAAGTTATTTGCGATAGAATAACTCGGCGTCAATTATTTAATTATTTTATAATAAACACTCTTACATCGCCTAACTGTAAAATCTTACAAAATCCGTACAAATACTTTATTCTAAGCACATGTTAAACACACCACTACAAATCACATCCACAAACACCTTTATTTTAAAGGTTGCAAAGCACCAAATTTCTTTTATTTTAGTTAATAGAAGTAGTTTCCACAATGAGCCTAAAGTTCTTCTACCAAGACACAACTCTACATTTAATTTCTCTTAGACAAACAATTCTTCTATCATTCCTCTAATAATAATTGAAGTTTGAAATAATTTATATGGTTTATGAAACCTAAATACCAATACACAAACCCATAAAATTACTAAAAAAAAAATTATAAATTTTTAAATATAAAAATTACAACCCCATTTATTCCCCAAACACATACACTTCTATTTGGGGGGGGGTAACACAAATAACTGAATACCAAAAACCAAAATAAAAAACACCAAAAAAAACAAATTTTTATTGTACAATAGACACCAACTTACAAGATTGCCTCTCTTCCAAGGAATAGATCACACGTAGACTTTACAAAGCAGCAATATCTCTATCTTCCTTGCCTCCCACTTTAACTGTCGATTGATCATGAACGAAAACACGAAGGACAAAAATGAGCGCAATTCTGTAGACAACGCAACTGGATTACTCGGTCAATTAAAGTATCTACACAGGACTAGTAAACTCAATATCAAAATATAACATAATTGATAATCACGAGACAACCACAAGAACTCAGCCAGAAGTAAGTAATAAATAAAACAACTTATAAATAAATATAAAATAGTTATTATTTTTTGATTACAAAACTACTTCAACTCTACTATTTAAGCACTATGCAACGCTCCAGCGCAAATGCATTCTCAATTATGTATTTAGTCACAATAAAAACTATGCATTCTAATAGATTTAAAACTATCTAACAGGCACTAAATATCCAACTACATTTCGGAAAGGACACAATCACACCCGAGCCACCCCACCACCGACAATTCAACTACACACGTCTCCTAAACATGGTCACACACTCACCAGCCAAACGCTCACTTCTCTCATATTTTTTTCAACAAATAGGGAGTAGAACCTCCTATCACACCACACTAAAAAAAGAAAGCACATTAATTAAATAATTACAATAGTTAATAGAATAGAAATAAATTCCCAATTGGAAATAATAAATTCATATTATAATTAAATTTTCTTTAAACAAAAACAATAAATTTTAAAGACCATTCTTGACATCAAATTTATCTTCCCACTCTCTCTAATATTTTTATAAAAACACCAAATCTCTCCTTAAACACTCACTAAACTCGGCATATACGTATAAACTAAATTATTGCTAATCTCGCTGAGAACAATTGCAACGGCTTTCTCTCTTTTAAAAGAAGTGACTTACATTGTTACATGTGTTCTAAAGCTGTCTCCTGTGAAACATCTCCATATGGTAAGATTTTTATTGTTTTCTTCTAAATTACTAAGTACTAATAATACTTTAATTTACAATCTAACAACAAAAGAATCATAACCAACTATAAGAAAGTATTATAAAAAAGATAAAAAACATTGAAATAACAGGCCTAGTTTCAATATTCACAAGGCTTAAAACTATATATGCATTTCAGAAAAGATGAAAAAAGCAAATAACAAATTATAAAATCATAAAAAGGTTTTTATATAACAAAAAATTTCTTTAGCTATCAGGTTTCTTTTATTAATATAAATATTATTGATCATTACAGATCTTTGGTATAATTTTTTTTCATGATTTGATTTTTTATCTAATCTTTATTTTAAGGTAGAGATAATAGGCTTTCTCATGATAAAACTCATATGAACCTATTTCTTTGGACCTACCTAAATTATCACACATTCATATTTTAATTTTTTCGTAGCCTACCTTTTTATAGTTCTGATAACAAAATAGTCAAGAGTTTTAGTTTGTAGGCATGAATCCTAACTTTTACATATCATCTAAAATTATAAACACTTATCGCGAAAATGCCTATTCGAGTAGAGAACTAGGCCTTGATGAGCCCTAAGGTTTGATTCCAGGGTTTTCACTGAAATTCAACCTCACTGATCGATAAATGATTATTCTTATTATTAGTATATTTTTTTTTAAAGATTTATTTGTTATTAATAATGCCGTATAATTTTAAACTTTAACTTACTGCTTATGTGAGTTTTAATCTTTTTGATTTAATTATAATTTCATTTTACTTATAATTAAAACTATTTTATAATCAAAGTGAACATTATCAATCGCCTACGTTTTATTTTTTTTCGCTATTTGACCAATTTTGCAAACCCTAGCCTCTCCTTGAATTTTTGAAACTTAGGCCGCCTCGTTTTTCAAAGTTCTAGCATATTGGTTTTAAAGAACTCAGCACGGGATTTTTAATATTTCCCTATTTTTGTTATTACAATTTTTATTACCAAAATCTCAGTCATTTTTATAAAATTTAAAAATAAAAAAACTCTAGGCTCCTTTTTTTAAATAGGCCTTTCGCAAAAGCGCAAATAACGTTTAAAATTTATTATTATTGATATGAGCCATTTTTCATTTGATTTAGAATACAGTAGATTTATTAATATTATATATATATTTTTTTTATATTATACAAAATTTTGTTATAAATAACGCACATACTTTTAAACAAACTTTAGCCTCGTTTTACATTTGAAAATAGGCCTCAGACCAGATCATATTTTTATTTTTGGTAACCTACTTTACTTTTAAGTACTTTTCACCCGCTATTAAAGGAAAAAAGGATTTCTTTGACTACTTGATTTTTGTTCGAATATAACAGTCACTGTACTACATTAAATCGGTTAATAACTTCAGTTCATGAGATTTTTTTTTATTTTTGAACTACTATAAAGCCCTATTTTACAACAATTTAAAATACAATATTTTTCTAGCTTCAAGATAGATTGTAAAAAGCTAGCAGAGTAGACTTTAACATAAATTTCAACCATACTGTATCATACATTCATCAAAGAGTATTAATATTTGTTTTCATTTTTTTTATTTTTTTATTTCTAAATAGTACAGTATCTTTAGATTTGTGGTGGTTGTGAATACCTACTTATATAAATCCTGCATTAAAAATTGTACCGCATTTATAATTATTACTGTTAAGTCATCATTGGTAATTTTTTTAATTTTTTAATATTTTACTTAACTTTTGCAAATTTAATCATATTTTTAGCCTTATCATAAATTTTATTATTGGTACGGTACTTTTAAGATTTTTGTAAATTGGAAAAAATATATCAGGAAAACGGGCTAAAATATGAATTAGTATCGTCTTTGAATTTATCATTAAAATCTTATTTAATTTTATATATTCTTTGCGCCATCTTTATAATACCGATGTGAGTGGAGGCAGATACAGGGCAAAAATAATATTTTGTAAATCATTTTGGTCAAACATAATTGTGATATTATTATTTTCTTTATTAATTATTCTTTATTATTATTATTATTATTCATTATCATTTCTATTATTATTATTAGGTATTAAAGTACCATTTAGAGCCTAAAAATCAGGATTTAGATTTTATTCTTTTTCCACTCATTTCATTATTATTGTTATTAGGTATTAAGCTACCATTTAGAGCCTAAAAATCAGGATTTTAGGGATTTATTTTTTTCCACTCATTCATGCTTTCCCTCACTCACTCACTCATTGCTCTCTCTATCACTCAATCGTGTTTTCCCAACTCTTTCTCCAACTCATACTCCATCTCCTGCACTCCCTCTCTCTCCTTTGCTCTCATTCTCCCTCTTTCGATCCTTTCCCTCTCTTCCCTCTCTTTCTCCAGCTCTATCTCTCACTCTCTCTCATTCTCCTCTTTCGATTCTCTCACTCTATCTCTCTCTCTATCTCTGTCTCTATCTCTCTCTCTCTCTCTCATTTGCTCTCATTCTCCCTCTTTTCGATCCTCTCACTCATTCCTCTCCCTCTCTCATACTCATGCTCTATCTCCCTGCATCTCTCTCATTCTCCCTCTTTCGATTCTTCTCACTCATTCTCTCCCTCTCACATTCATGTTCTATCTCCTGCACTCTCTCTCTCTCATTCTCCCTCTTTCGACCTTCTCCCTCTCTTCCAAGTCCTCTCGCTCTAACTCTCACCCTACCATTCTCTCTCTCTCTCTCTCTCTTGGCTATTAGGTTTATAAAGCTTGGAAAATGTTCCAAAATGCCTTCTCAAACAAACGCTATGTTAGGTAAATTAAAATGGATTTGTTTTGTATTTTTATAATTTCCTGGGTTCAGTTTCATTCTTTCCTAACTAGCCAAAATCATCATGTATCGGTTATTTAGAAGACAGTTTTATTAAGTTTTAATTTATAAATTATATATATGTTTTTAGTTTGTAAAAGTATCGGTTTTAAACAATAGTTTCATTTCGGGTACGGTTTGAGTAAATTTATTTTATTTTATGCAACTTTTGAATCTTGTACCTTAAATTATAGTAACAAAAGGTGGATGGGAAGTTGCGGTTTGATTAAAATTTAATCTCAGAATTTGCCTTAAATTTTAATTTTTAATAACTTGCTGTGTTTCAAGGGATACTCTCAAAATTAATTTTATTTTAAATGGGCGAATTTTGCTATTGTAGTTTCACTTATTGATAAACTGTAATATGATGTCTTATTGTATATTTTTTTTGGTAGAACTTCTAGATTCTTTTTGTTAAATTTAAATACAAACTTGTAATCTTTAAAATCTTCATATATTGGAATGTATGTACTTTTAATGATATTCAGAAGGAAGATTTAATACTTTATTTTAATTTTAATTAGAAAACTTTTAAGAAGTATTTTTGATAGTGTTAATAGGTAGCTTACTCGGAAATTTTATTTGTGTTAATGGGATTTTTTTTTTCCCTCTTTAATTGTAAGCCAATTTAACTTTTCATTAAAAGATATACCGTATTATAAAAATTTTGTAAACTATTATTTTTTTTTATATTTTTTTCCTGGGGTATACTATAATAATTTCTTTTTAATTTACCCTCAGGCACTTGGTGTTGGGATATAAAATTTGGAAATCTTCTGAAATAAAATTTGATTCGCAGTCAAAGGCCTTTTAATTTCCAATTCCCCCCACAAGCGGAAAACGCGGGGAAAGTGGCGACCATTTTCTTGAGCTTTAACCTGAAGAAGATACACAAATATTGTCTGAAGCAGTGATTTGAGTGACGACCATTTTCTTGAGCTTTAACCTGAAGAAGATACACAAATATTGTCTGAAGCAGTGATTTGAGTGACGACCATTTTCTGGAGCTTTCGCCTGAAGAGGATACGCATAAATTATCCGAAGCAAGGATAAAATCGCCTAAAAGAGCCGCAAAGCAAAAACACCAGTGCCACAAAGAGAAAAAGGAGTCAAGAACACACAAAACCGTTCACACACGGTTAACAGGTACTCTCAAAGCCATTTTTATTATTATATAAAAATTTTTAATGAGGATAACTAAATCCTCATATAAATATTTGCTCGCTGGTAGCAAAGCAAGTCAAATTGATTACGCAAGCACTGGTTTTCCATAAACCAAGTTGGAAAATTTGAACCCACGGTTCATTGGCAGGAAGCAGCATTTGCCGACAACATAGAAAGTTAGGAATAATTCCTACTACCAAAAATAAAAGAGGAAGGAGACAGAATTCCTAAAGAGAAGGCAGACACGGAAATTTTCACTTCTCCATTGTCCCTTTCTAATCAATAGTGGTGTACATACTGTTGATCCGGAAAAATTGACCGCAGTATGTACATCATTATAACTAACATTTGTTTTTCCTCACAGCGATGATACTACTAGTGCACCACTAGCACTAGAGAGTATTATCCACAGTTTTTTCAGGGTATATTTTTTTTAACAAATAGTGGTTTTGTATCTAATTTTTTTCCAGCGATAATACTACTAGTGCTACCACTCACTAGAGAGTATTATCCACTGTTTTTTCAGAGTAATTTTTTAACAAATGTAATGCAATAAGAGTCCCAGTGACTATATCTTTGTTATTTTTAAATTTTTTTAAGAGTCCGATTGACTCCAAATTTCTTATTGCATGTACAAGGCCCACAGCCTTTTCATTTTTAATGTCCACTAAATAAAGCCCACGGCTTTCGCATTATATTAATATTTATATATATGTTAACGACACTATCCTCCTGGATAGCGACGTTAAGGTTGTAACAAGGCGTAGGACCTTCCTGATTCTAAACATAAGCAGATAAAAAAAAAAAAACAATTTCTTTTCATTTTGGAAAAAATTATAAAAGAATCAACACATCGTTGTAAATAACAAGCCCAAAAAGGCTCGAATTTTAAATTTCTCATAATATTAGCGCACAAAAATTTTAAGATTTTGTTTCATATCAAACAAATTACTTAATAACTTTTTTTATAAAGGCATTCACATAAAGGTACCACGTACCCTTATTTAAATTTTTTTAAAAGAATCAAAGCGTCATTGTAAATAAGGCCAAGGAAGCTAGAATTTTAATATTTTATAGCACTAGCACACAAAATTTTAGATGGTTTCAAATCGAATGAATTACTTTAATTAATAAATAAATAATTTTAAAGGAAAGCTATTTTGAAAATATTTTTTTTGAATAAAAGCAAACTATTTCAGCAAAAGATAGTTTTTTGTTTTTTTTCGCAATAATTTCTCTCCTAAGTCTTTCAAACAAGGACAGCATCTGCTTTTCCAAACGTTCGCTTAAGCCACCCTAGGCAACTCAACCCGTTTTCCTATTATTCCTACCTCACTCCTAGGTACTCGTTTGATAAATCAAACCACTTTTTATGTATACTCTGATGGGGTTCTTGGTGATGGGGCACTTTTGGGGGTGAAAATTGATGGTCATATAATAATATGAAGAAAACTAGATTAAGCTTTGTCATAGGTATATTCTAATAGCCCAACCTTTAAACCATAACATTTGTAAATAACATCTATTTCTATAAACTATGCTTGATATGGCACTCATTTTGGTAAAGACGGGGATTTTGACCCCCAAAAAGTTCAACTTGAGGTTTTGGAAAAAGTGAGATTTTGGGAAATATATGACTTTTCTGAACCAAAATTTGGGTCAAATATGATGGGTGGGGGTCGAACTATTAGCCAATAAAATGTCTAGTATCTATGCTTCCCCCCAAAAATTTTGGGGGATATCATACTTGTATGGGGAGCTGGGGTCATTTGTGATGGATTTTGTCATCATAATTCACCCCAAGTTCTATATATATCACCCCCAAAAAGCCATCATATATTGCCCAAATCCATTTTATTTTACCCCATTTTATTTTACTTATACCTTTTGTATATAATTTATCTTTTTCTAATATTTGTTCTTGCTATGATATATTTATAAGTATTTATCTTTTATTTCAGATATATATATATATATATTTGTATTATATTGTCAAAGAAAAAAAGTATAAAATGCCTAGGAACTATATAAGAAAGACGAAAAAATATACCACAGATAGTGTAAAACAGGCACTTGAAGAAATCGAAAATGGAGCTTCCATTACTAAAACAGCTCCAAAATATTTTATCTCTTACGGGTATCTACACAAACTACTACAAAGGAAAAAAGCAAATGAAGAACTATTCCCTGCAAGAAAAGTTGGAAACACTTTGTTCTTGGAACAAGAAACTGAAGAGAAATTGGTTGTTGCTTTAAAAAAAATGGAATCAATGGGACTTAGTCCAACTACTGAAGAGTTACAGGATATTGTTCATGATTACATTGTTGAAAATAACATTGTCACAAAATTTAAAAATGACAAACCTGGATATGATTGGGCGAATGCATTTCTGAAACGTCACAATTTTAAATTGAAAAGAGGAACGCAAATAAATCAAGCCAGAAAGGGAGTTACTGGTGATCCATTCATAATTTATGACTTCTATAACCAGTTGGAAAATCAAATAAAAGAACTTGGTATTGAGGATAAACCAGAGTGTTTCTGGAACTTAGATGAGACTGGGTTTCCCTTGGATCCAACCAA
>JABUQX010087183.1:0-15000 GCA_015478945.1 Trachelipus rathkii
CTCTTGGAAAAGCTCTGGTGGACGCTTCGGCTTCTGTCAGAGTAGGTGGGAGTGTAATAGATCGTTTGATGGGATGAGCAGGTTCTTGCCTTCTTCGACCTAAAATCTTTATCCCTCTCATAATCCAGTGTGTTGCGATCGTTCTTGCTTGTCTGGCCATTTCAGGCAGATAGACAGTGGCGTATGCTGGGGACAATGGAAAATTTTCGTTCTCCTATCTATCTGTGCTAATTTTTCATTTCGCTTAGAAAGTCGGATTGTTAGGGATCACTCCTTGCGGTCGAGAAAGCGGCTTCATCCGAAACGAGAAGTGCGCTAGACCTCCTGATTCTCCGTACGTGGATAAATCTTTCTGCCTCTTGCCAAAATAATCTCTAACAACTTCGTAATCTGGTCTTTCCTCTCTTATTCGGGATCTCTTTGCCTCCTATTTTCCCCTCTAACTCAACCCTGAACTATTCGGCATGTCCTCTCTCCTCTCTCCTGTCTTCTTTCAGGTGTGCCTATGCCAGTGCCTTGATACCATTGGATCGGGTGCATGGGGTTCTGAAATCTATGAACGTTGGAAAGAGGCCGGCGGCCCGGATGGCATTCCTCCCCGAGTTTTTGAGGAGTTGTGCTTTCGTGCTTACCCAGCCCCTCGTTAAACTATTATCTCTCATGTCTCGAATACTATACTGTTCTCCTCGAGTTGTTTGGAAGCACGCCATGTCTCAACTTGGTTTCGAAAAAAGGAAGCCGCCTGACCCTCTAACTATCGCTCTATAGCTTTCACTTGTATTCCTATCTAAGTATCCTTTAAGAACCCTACTCAACTTCTCATTCTTAGACCATCTGTGGAGTCTCATTCACGTTCTTCCGATCGGCCAGTACGAGCGTTTCGGCGGCCTCAAAGGTCTACTGGCGAGATATTTTTTCCTATCGTAACTGATTTCATGGCTTTCCGCCCTCAGGAACTACGGGGAGACTTTGCGTGTGGCGCTTGACATATCTCAAGCTTTTGATAGGGTATGGAACGCGGTCACTGCGTGCTCCAAGCTGCCCTCCTTTGGCTTCCCTCCTGTCGTGTGCTTTCCTTATGTCTATTTGTTGCTTCAGATCGCCGAATATTGGCTGTTTTGATGGAGCGACTTCTTCTTCTTTTTCTGTCAATAGTGGTGTGCCTCAGGGTTCTGTCTAATCTCCTACTTTTAGCTTCACCTTTTCATTAATGAGTCTTCTCACCTGCACATTCTAACTCTTTTCACTGATGACTCGACCCCTTCATTCTTCAACGTGATTTCCAGTTCAATACCTTTTATTTCCTAGAATTGGCCTTCTCTCTCTTGATTGACGTTAGTTCTCGCTGACGCTGATAGAATTCCGGGTGGGGTCGTCGCAATCTTGTGAAATTCAATTCTTAAAACCCAACTTCTACAAATCTCCTCTCTAAGACAACTTCTAACTTTCTTATCTCTCTCTTCCGACGGTTCTCCCGTCTCTCTTGTATTAACAATATATAACACTTTCGTTGCTCGGAAATTAGAACAAAAAAATGTCTGAAACCTCACTAGCATCACAATGGTTGCTAGGCGCCTTCCAAGAAACTGGGATTCTGTTTAGGCTGCGAGACATGTCTATACCTCTCTTCAGTTGTCGCAGCTATACAAGGGGACCTCATCCGCCCTGGTCAGTGGGTACTGCTCTCAATATCTGGGGGGGCTCTGGGTTCACCCGCTTTTGGATAGGGCGATTCACAAGCCATAAGGCCTTTATAAGACTGTTTCTGGCACTTTCCAGTTCACTTGACCCTCATCTTGTGCGGCGCCGATGGTGGTGCTTTATGCTCTTTCTGAATAGGTACGGCAGCGCAGGTGCTTCGGAGGGAATTGACACTCGGCCGTACCCTCGCACACTTTAACGAACGCCCTCTTAGCCAAAAAGGTGCTGTGTCGGCCGCATGAGTTTTGTGTTGATATTTGTATTCCAGGCTTGTTCCACTGGGGTGCTTCTTCTTCCTGACCACCTATGTTTGTGTGGAGTTCTCTTCCATCTTCTGTGTTTCTGGCTGAATTTAATCTCTCTCACTTTAAAGCGCCTGCGTCTGTGCTCCATCTGCGTAGTTTGCGTTAGCTGATGAATAACTGATGTGTGTGCAGACTACCCCCTCTCTTGAATAGTACTCTGCCCGTTAGTGGTGGTGACAATGTAAATATATATATATATAACTATAGTATGATGTATATATATATATATAGTATATATATAAGTACTATAGTGAATAATTTTTGATATATAATGATATTGATATATAATATATTTATAATAATATATTATATATATTAATTAAGGTATATCTTTTTCTAGAACTTGCTTAGCTGTATATTTTATTCATGTCAGTGAATAAAAATAGGTTCAGTGCTTCTATAATGATTAACATTAGATTATTAAGTTTAATAGAGAAGATAGAAAACCTATGTCAACTAAACCAAAATCGAATAAACACCTCATGTACTTGAATATATTACTCCCTCTGAAGGTAAAAGTACCTTCATTTGTCAATAGAAAGATAGTGTAAGCACAATTGATGAGAAACAGTAAGTTCGATCATGCTGATGAAAGTTATTCTAACTACTGAGATACTCATGGTCACAATTACGATCTACATGGAATCCTTTAAATTAATGCTCAACCCATTTAAACCGCTCTCAGTGCCAGGTCATTGCTGCATTGTTTAAATAACCAGAGAAGGCTGAAGCGTGAAGGAAGGTAATCAGAGATACCTGGTTAATGTTCCAAAGATACGTCAGACTGAAGTGGAAACTTTTTCGAGTTTGCCCATAAACTTTGTTATGGTCTATCGGTCAAGCAGAAAAATCCATATATATCAATTGAATGTGATAATTATGGGCGCTTAAAGATGTAATGACCCATTGGTTCTCTTAGTAAGCAAGACGGAGGATTGTAAAAGCATTGCCCCTGTGGGAGGACATGGTCCTCAGGAACTGGAGTCCCCTTTAACCGTGAAATATTTTGTAAAATATTCTAGCTTAAGAGGCTGAACAATGCAGAAAAAATAAACTCTAAAGGATTGGTTAGAAGGCTTTCGTCTATTTAAGAAACCTTGATTTTCACATCGGCAGCAAAATTATTTGGCCGATAATATTAGACGAGTATGTGGACGAAGAATAAAAACAATTATTTTTAAAACGGTCTAGTGAAAAAAAGGATACCAAATCGTAAATTTTAGACACTATCCAAGAATTTGTCTACTGGACCGTTATAAAAGACACTCGAAAATATGCAAGAGGGTGAGAGTAAGTTATATTAGTAGGATAACGTATGAAACAAATCAGTACAAAATTAAAAAATAAATTAGGGAAAATGAGGATGGAGAGAGAGAAACTAACAAGAATTCCAGACATTACCTGTAGGAAACATCAAAAAATTGAAGAAGAAATAGTTTTAGAGTGGAAATGAACTTGAGTTAAACGTGACTATGAAAAGAACTATGTGTCGATGACGTTAAAATGCACACATGAGATGTGGAGCTGGTGTTTGTTTTACAGGTTTAGATAATACGTGATCTGTCTTACATCACTCATACAGCAAGTCTCTTGATAAGCAAGGGAGACAAAGAGCAAAAGCAGCACGTACCCAAAATTAATGAAGTTTATAAAATTCAAGCTGGAAAAGTGGCAAACTTAGATCAAGAGACAAGATGGGGAAGTACATGTCTTATGCTGTAAAGGCTTCTCAACTAAAAGATTATAGTAAGTATAGTATCGAGTGTGTGCCCGTACCGGCTGAAGCTTCTCTCTCAGATAGTCAGCCGGAGCAAATTATATGAGAACCCTCGAAGAATTAATGCAAAACACCCATACTTTACAACAAAAAAATCAATCAATCAGAAGACTTGAATGCAGAAAAATTTTAATATAGAAGGGATTCTAGCAAAATCACAAATGAATTCCATGAAAAGAAGGGAAAGAATGTTGCTGACTAAATAAAATAGCTGTTTGGTCGGCCATCTTGGTTCAGAAACATTGTTCAAGCTGAACATCCGATATATAGAGCGAGATTGCTCTTGTGAAGCTAGTGACATAGATGAAAATTACGCTATCGTGTCAGATTAGCTCAGCAGTTTGCATGAATGCTTCCCTGTGTAGATCTGTGGTTCAGAGCGTGAAAAAGGTAAAGAAGTTCAAATTTGACAGATAATGTGGAAAAATTGAGCATACGAGAAAAAACGGCGTTTCTGAATAAAATTAAAAAGCCATCATACCAGCAATAAAGACATTCACCGTAAAAATCTCTAGAAAAGCAAAAGGTAGAAATCCATAGCATAGGATGGAAATAATGAAAATTACCCGGAAATCAAAGTTAACAGTTAAAGAGGCAAGTAATTGCCTATCCTAAAATTTTGCAGATGCCGCTTGCGACAAATTACTGAGCTTTGCACTCCTAATTCAACTGAATGTTTAGAGGCTTATTTTCTGCGTTAAAGAATAATTAAAACAGAATCTAAGGACATAGTTAAAGGAGGATTTTGTTGATGAAGTTTTATTTTTAGGAACTTTTTGATAAATTTATAATACATGGTAGGCTGTTCAAAGAGAATTATTTTAAAATTTAGGAAGAAATTGACTTTTGCCTCATTCTATAAAAATACTATTAACATATGGCACTTTAGATATGATATTTATAGTATATATATATATATATATATAATATATATAGTAATAATATATATATAATATATAGTATATAATATATAATATAGTAGTATATATAGATTAAATATATATGATAATATATACGTAAACTTATATATATATATAATGTATATATACTATATATAGTTATATATATAATATTATAATATATTATATATATAAATATGATATAGTTCTATTTATAATAGATATACTATATAGTAGTATATATATATATATAGGTATATATAGTATAGAGATATATTAGCTATATATATGTATATATATATAATGTGTTTTGAATAAAAATTATGTTTACTTGAATATTCAGACCAGCTCTGCGTTGCCGTTGGAAACTCTGATAGCAGCGTTAAAGTAAGAAATTTAAGAAAATACAGAGAAGAGAATTAATTAACTTCTTCCCTAAATGTTAATATAATTGCTCTTGAACGATAAACTGACTGTACATTTACATATTTGATAGATTTTATTAATTTTTTTGTTCTAAAATGCCATAAAGAATTAAGTTTCATTTCATCCTAAGTTCAATTTTTTTTAAATTCTAAGTTAATAAAGGATGGTTATTAACACACATTTAATTGATCAGTGACCATTATAAATTTTGTGATAAGAGAATTATGAATGATCTGGCGTTGATAGACAGTGTAAGATGGAGCAGTGAAGTTGATTAGCTAATAAGTCGGTGAGCGGAGCCGCAGGAGGCCGAAGCAGACTAAAATACCGAGCCGGAGTCGAGCCAAGCAATTTTTAAAAGCAACTGGAGCCGGAGCCGAGGTCGGAGCCGGAGTATTGAGCCGGAGCTGGAGCGGAGCGGAGCCGGAGCCATCGGAGCAGAGAAAAATTTTGTCGGGCTCTCCGCAGCCCTGGTTGGCATGGTTTTTTCCATCTAAAATTTCGATAAATCGACCAAATCTTATGCCTAATAGATAATTTGCTCTTTGTCTGATAAATCCGCAGTTTCCGATTGGCGCTGGCGGCATCGGCCAATATGAGTAGACACCAAATTTTTTTGCATCCCGCAAACTATAATTTTTTTTAAATGATAATTCTCATACAGTTGAGTAAGTGCATTTTGAAGTCATCGGAGAAACTAATTAAATTGCTGGTCAAAGCTATTCATGCGCGGATTTGATCATTCGTTTGATTGCGTATTTCGAAACCCTAAATATTTATAATGTTTATAGGTTCGAGCTAGAGGAAGCAAAAAACAAAGAAAATGGATCATTTATTTAAAACACTTTGCTGTGCAAGCATCGCTCTTGTTTATTGCCTTTATTTCGAACACATCTCCCTATATTTTTTGCTTGTAAAGTGCGTCACCACCAACATCACGAGGCGGAGCTCGATTCAAGGATGGGGGTATCATTATTAATATTTATCATTTATCACTACGATCGCAATCACAATTTCTCCTGATTAATAATATTGATATTAATCACTAGGCCGCTAACTAAAATATCTGTCATGCTTATAATAGCTCACAAATGATTATATTCTTCTGAACAAGAGCTATGCTCTTATAACTTGATCGTCCATAACTTTAATTCTAACATATTGTAGATTACAATTCTGATCAGGTTCTTCTGCGGATTTGCTATCATCTAAATTTGCAAACTTTTCTGCATTAAATGGCGGCTCTACAGAGAAAAAGTAAAGAAAAAAACAATTATAACTGCGACTGCTGCGTGTGAACTCGTCATGTCTGACTAGATGTCATTCGCATGTATGTCGATTTTACTTATTCCTATATTTACAAGACTGAAAGACCATACTGTTTATAATAAAGCCCTTTAATAGCATACAAGGAAGAATGAGCACACTATATAAGTCGGAGTGATAGTTCAGCGTCAGAATATACTATATTACTATAGTATATTTAGTTGTGTTATAGTTATATATATAATATATATGTATATAGGATTACGATAGAAGTAGGGGGCGCGATATAGTAGTATATAGTTATTATGATAGTAGGGTATCTAATATAGGCGTAATATATATATATATATATATATATATCTTATATATATATATTGTAGAGCTTGAGATATTGAGATCTGTGTTAGCGCGCAAGTACAAAACTCACGGTTGAGTTACGCTCACTATTTTACCTACACCGTGTTAGCATGTTGTCAACATTATAAGTGTCGCTTGTTACTTCGTGCAGACGCTATCTTATGCAAGCAAGTTCTTCAATGCACTCCATTTATTATTATATAATTCACATATTAATGACTCTTCGGCACATTTTAGCCATTTATTTTGTTCTAATTAGTGTAGTGAGGGTCTTTAATAGTTTGGTTATATTTAATTTTGAGTAGTTAGGTAAATATATTAATTTCCGTGTAGTTGCCGTGTGACCCCCGTAGAAACGGTCCTGCGTTATTAAGGCGAAATCTTTTATACGTTTATAATATTTATAATTCAATGCATATTTATTTTAGCTAGCTTTATCATGGTAGTAGTCCCTAGGTTCGATATAAACTGGGGTCTATATTTCTCTTAGGCCTGTTTCTATAGGGTGACCTACGGAAATTTTTTTTTGCTAACATAGCCTTATAAATTTAAGTATGCTTACATAAGTAGGCCCTGATCAAATTTTTATGTCTACTCCATATAGCTTGCATTAATAAATTAAAATTTAAGTATACTTACATAAGTAGGCCCTGATCAAATTTTTATGTCTACTCCGTATAGCTTGCATTAATAAATTGATTGTTTTTTTTTACTATTAAATATTAGATTTTAATGTGTTAATTAATTATTGTATTATCTGATTCAAAATTCTTAAATATAATTTTTTTTATTTCACAGGACTCTGGGGTTTGTGTTTCATGTTACTTTTTCAATTTGCAAATTACATTGTGGATAGTCTCATCTACGTTTCAAAAACCTGTTGCAATATCCTCTATTGTATTATATTCTACGCAAGAAATCTCCCAAGAGACATCATCATTGACTTCATTGGTCTCACAGACTTCATTGGTGACCAAAAGGAGTGCTTGTTGGAGCCTACCAGAAGCAGTAGGCCATTACCATCCAGCTTTTCCAGCATCTCAAGCCCCTTGGACCCCATTGTCCGCAGCCTGCAGGAGTTGACGTCCTCCTTTTTGACTGTGCAACGTCTGAATTATTGTCACATTATTATTATTATTATTATTATTATTATTATTATTATTATTATTATTATTATTGATTATTTATTATTATGTATTAGTATTATTATTTTATTTATTTATTTAATTAGTTTATTAATAGTGTTTTAATTATGGTGCTTATTAATTGATCATTTATTAGGTTATTCTTTTTGGTTTCAAAATATTTTTAATTATTTTATTATAGTAGACTATTTCTGTAGAATTGAAGTATAGTCGTATATTATTTCGATCTTATATAGTATATATATCATATATATTAAAATGATAAATATGTGTAGCTGGAGTTAATTTAAGTTTTAACAATGTAAATAAAAAGTAAGTTAAGTATTATATAAGTTATGAGTATACTAGTTGATCGTTATATACTGATATATGTATATATTTAGTATATACGTGAATTAATGGGATGAGTATAGTATATGAAATTTATATAGTACATATATATATATATAATATGTATGAGTAGGATTAGAATTATAGTATATTAATATACTAGTATAGTATATTATTATATAATATAGTATATATATATTTATATAGTACTGAATATAGAATATAGGGAATTATGATATCATATACTTGTATAGTACTATACTGACTTAGTTATACTTAGTATAGGTATATATATATAATATATATATGATATATATATATTATATATATATGTATATATTATATAATAAATTATTTAATATGTATTATGTATATACTGTATATATTATTCATATAGTTATATATAATTATAGTATTATATAAGATATATGGCATATATTATATAATGAGTATACGGGACTTTATATATATAGTATTATAGTAGTAGTATATATGATATTAGTACTACTATATATTACTGGTATATGATATATAATATATAGAATTATATTTAATATTATATTTATATATATATAGTATATGATATATTTTCATATATAGTATATATATATCAATATATCAATAAAATACGAGCAGGGTGGTAAGGGTAGCTTGGGTAGTTTGATTTTCTGTTATCGAGTTAAGAGATATGTTACCTAACTACCGTACGCAACGCTTCGGTCCGGGTTAATTTAAATTATAAGAATACAGCTCAAACGAGTCATTTGCAGCGCATACCTAGTGCGCAAGCGTCGGCAGTACGTTCTAAAGGATACGCTCATCGTCCGTTGCCAGCCGTATGTAGGACGGTGAGGTCGATGCTTTACCCATTCATAAGCGTGTGTGTTCATCGTCGAGAAGGTATAGTGCAGTCACAATCCCTTAAATGTTGTTTGCTGACAGGTTTTAGTGACAGAGTTTCCTCACATTAATGTTCCTGCAAAATCCAACCATTCAGGATCTACTTGGCAGAAGATAAGTGGGCTGTTTAATCAGTAATTGCTTGGGCAGATGCAACTATGAGGCAAATAGGAGGACAGTCGTGTAACAGTACAACCTGGAATCTGCGGACATAAGTATGCAAGATGCAAATGACCCCAACAAGTTGACAGCGACGGTTAGTCACCACAAATGTGGAGATCAACCGCAGATCATCCCGGTCACACGCATCCTTCATGCCTTAAAAACGACCCTACCGTGTGAAGTGTGTTCATGAAATAAAAGAAAGCGGGATAAAGTTACAGCGTAAAACTTTACCTGTAAGTTGTTTGCTAGCAGAATGGTTGCTGGGGGGAAATGTTGACGTCCGTTTCGTTCTCTTCTTTTGCAGACGGATGGAGTCTTAGGTTTTTATTCGTGTCGGGTTACGGTTATAATCCTCATAGAACTGTCGCACACGTGAGCTACAGAGATGACCACACGATCCCTGAATATGTCATTAACACGCGAATCAAAGATTGGTGTTTGGGTGCGTCTCTTGTCTGGTTAACAGGAGAGTAATCGGTACAAGTAATTCTTCATGAAACTGTGATTACAATGTTTACTTACCTACAAGTCTATAGTGATTTCTCTGCACAGTTAGACTCCAAACGAAAAGCGTTATGCCTATTTCGAGCAAGATGGGGACACCTGCCATATGTTGGCATTGACTACCATAAATACCGATTTTTCAGAGGAAAGGACCCACAGCAAGTGTTTTGTGGAGTCGCTGCGGCTCCCGACCGTGTCTGCTCACGCATGTGACTATTATCCTGGGGGATTCGATAAAATCTAGGTCTACCACAACAATCGAGAAACAATTGACACAAAAAAAACAACAGTCGGCTCAAGAGATTCCGAACAGTGTCTCGCCAACTGTGCACTGAAGAATTGTATTCAATTAAATGTCGTAAACGTGCAGAACTTTGCTTTTTTCTTGACGAGAACATTTCAAACATAGACTTTAATTCTCCTGCTCTGTTAAGTTAAACGTGGGTAGTGTGCCTAATTATTTCTTTCAGATATTGGCGTATACTTCCAACAGTGTTTCCATTATCGTTGTCTCGTTAGTTGCTAAAATTTAGTTTGATGTGATTCCGTTTCTTCGTATCATGGGGTCGATTTACAAAAGCGCCGCTTCTAAATATAAGCATACATGCAACAAGTGAGCATGTGTATGAGCGCACGGTCAAGCCAATGTGGTGGTTGCAAGTAATTGACAGTATGATGGCCCGCGTGGTGGTGCAGGGTGGTTCGCACGGTATACTCGATGCCGATTTGTGGTGGAAGTGACTTATCCTCACATGGGTCTGTGTTTCTCTCGGACATTCCTCTTCATGACGCCACGAGAGATGTCATTCTTGTAGGAGAACAAGCCAGCTCACGTAGGTTTTAGCAATAGAGATATAGAAATAGACATTCGTCATTTCCTTTCTTCTTCTCATTCGACACGCTCTACTCATGGTTGAGAACAACAAAAATTTCCAATATAAATTTGTAAACCAAATCGTCTTCCCCTTTTTATTTTTCATCAACCTGAGTTTTTTGTGTTTGCCTTACAGACGCCTATCCTGCGCCGCAGGAGATGGAAAAGAACAAAGTTCGGATAATTGTCCTTTCTTCCTGAGAGCTCATTCCCGCCTTTAGGGATGCTGTTACTCCGAGACCTAATCTGCCTCTCCTACTCCCTTCACTGGCTCTTTGAGAGCTCTTTAATCTTTGCGCTTGTGCCTCCCACACAGGAAGGAGAATACAGGAACCTACTGTGGCGTAATCACTTACTAGGCGATCAGAAAGCCCTGTCCGACTCCTGGTACAGGATGTTAATCGTTATTCGTGGCCCTGCCCAATCCGAAGGATCTGGTTGTCGTACTCTCTTTTGCAAAATGCCAAGGAATATCCACTATTCAGGCTCTTTAGATCAGCTCTCTTTCCTTCAGGAAGTCGCAAGAGAAAGCGATAGATCTTTTGCAGAACTCGATCCTGTTCCTCCACTTGTGTCGTTGTTTCCTCTCCTTCTCTTTGCGGTTCTCCGTCCTCTCCGCAGCCTTGGCACCACTCTTCTTGCTTCCACTTTGTGGCGCGCGGTGGGCCGTCTTCATCTGCCTTAATTTTATTAACGTCCCTTCTGGCCCCTCCTCTGCAACCTCTTCAGTTTTTCTCGATCTGTGTTGTCCTTCTCTCCCTGCTGCTGCCTTTCTCATTGCTGTAAGCACCATGCTCCCTCCACCTTCGTATCCTTCGCTATCTTAGTAGTGCGTCATCTCCCGACTTGTGTCTTTGCTTTTCAACCGGTTGAACGCCCGTTGCCCTAGTGACCTTGGAGCAAAAGGCATGGGCAATGTAGGCAGAACTCCTGTCCATCTTCGTGCTCAATTGCTGTTCGGTCACGTAGAGAGTTCCGTTCACGAATCTCTTGCTTCTCTGGCCGCCGTTTCTCCAACCGTTCTCCGACCCCACGACCTCAGCAATATTTGAATGGATATTGCTTTTATCACCATGGCTTCGGCCTTTACGCAAAGAAGTGAAATTCCCAATGCTCTTTTGGGGGAAACCAACAAGCTAGTGGTCCATAGAGGCGGTGGATCCAGATAGCCACTCCTCCGTTTGTTCATCTTCCACGCCTTTCTTCGTCTCAGGATGTCCTGCGCCTGCATGACAGGTCTAACAAAGCTTTTCTTTTTTGTTGAGCACAGATTTGCAACTATTCGGGTAACACGTGGACACTTCGCCAGCACGTCCGCTGTTCTCTTTCATAGATCGGCTCCTTATTGCTTAGCTAATGGCAATCACACTCCTCTAGGTGAATGCTGTATACTGTCGACTTCTCTTCCGCCGTCAGGTTTCCTTAGATTGTTTTATTTGATTGTATCTAGTTCCATTAATGGGCCCGATTCTTGTCCCATTGTAACCTATGGTCCGAATGAGACTAGAAAGCATTGGTGAGGTCGCCAGCGTCCCTATCCTCTGCAGGAAAGATGTTGCTCTGTTCTAGAGTCATCGTCTCTGTGCCCCGTCTTCTATGCCTTTCTTTTTTCTCATCCTGTCAGAAAGTGAATTTCCCGGGTGCTCCTTGAAACCCTTGTTCTTCGTCCTCTCCTGTCACTTCGGTGAGCCATCATGATAGAGACACAGGCTCCCCACTTTGCTTCGTGCTCGATGCCTCCCCCCCTCCCCGAAACTCAAGGCTTTCCAAGCCGGAGTTGAGCATATAACTCCAACTGGGATTCGTCCGCCCTTCTAAAAGTTCGTGGTCTTTCCCCTCCACATGGTGCCCAAGAGTGTTTCAGATTGGAGGCCGTTGGGGGATTTCTGGCTCTCGAACCGTTTGCAATGACCCGGAATTGCCTACCGTCGGTTCCCTATTTTACAATCTTTCACCTTTCTAATCTGGCTGGTAAGAACTATCTCACAAAGCTCGATCTGGTCCGAGCCTAACCACCAGAAATCCCTGTCTCTGTGACCGATAGAAGATATACCGAAGACGCCATCATTACCCTTTCGGCCTCTTCAAGTATAATTCGCAATGCCTTTTCGGGTTGTGAAGAAATCTCGCACAGACTGTTTCCCAACGTACTCATGAGGCTCTGTGCCTCGCCTTTTCATACCTCGATGACCTCCTCGTTGCTTTCTCCCCCTGCCGAGCATGAGCAACATCTACTTGCCGTCTTTGCCAGGTTTTGGATGAATGTGGCATTCGCCTTAGCCCGGCATAAAGTGTGTTTTGGTCGTTCTCATCTAACTTCTTGGCACCGGCACAGTCCTCCTGGTCATGGCATTTTGTCCTCTCGCAGAACGCGTGCAAGCCATTCGCACCTTCAATCAATTCGCCTGTCAATCAAAAGCAGCTTCATGAGTACCTCAGCATGCTGAATCTTCTATCACCGTTATCTGAATTGGGTGCGAAGATGCTCTTCTTATCTTTTCATCGCTCTCAATCCTCACCAAAACACGGAATGCAGTTTACACGACCAGTAGACTGGACTGACGATAGTCTCATAGCTAACGCTTTCTTAGCACACTGGTTTCTCGCTTCTGATTTTCCCCTCTCTCACGACGAATCAAGTGGTCGCGTTCTCGAATTCCTTCTATGGAGAGATTTTGAATGCGTCTCCTTCGCTTCTGAAAAGATCCACATTACTAGTTTACATCCGCAGGCAAATGGAATCTGTGAGAGTCCACGCTCAGCTCAAGGCTTTTTCTTATGGCTAGCCCAATCCAAGAGTCAATGACGGATCCTGCTCTTGTTATTGCTTCGGCATTCGTTCCGTCTGTTAAAGAGAACCTGCAACTGTTCTGCTGCTTGAATGGTGTATGGTTCTCCTCTCTTCTTGGTGATTTCTATTTCCATCTCTTCTCCTCGCCTACTTGCCTGCCCTGCCTTGTTTTTATCTTAACCTACCTGAGGCCTGTCTTCGTCGTGGAGGACCGACCTCCTTCTCGTTCCACACAAGGTGCATTCCTATCTCCCTAAGGACCTTTCTTCCTGCACTCATGTCTGTTTGTTCAACAGACAATCCCATCCGCAACCGCTTTCCAACCTAAGTACGAAGTACCTTTTCCCTGTGGATCTTAAGTAAGGAGTAATATGTCTTCACGATCCAACGTCCACATTCACGTACAGAAGTCGTTTTCATCTGACCGTCTAAGCTTGCTTTCTTCGAGGCAAATCCACTTCCTGTTCTTAGAATTCTGATCTTTGCCGTTTTGTTCCAATATTCTTCTTCCCTACAGCTCCTTTAACACTCCTATCCTCCTCCTGCGTCTCTTCCACCGTCCTTACTCGTCCTCCTCGCTCTCATACCTCTCCTCTCCTTTTCCCGATCCTCTCTTACCTCCCTTCACCTCCTTCTCCTCAGCCAACAGCACCAATAGTCCGGCTCAGACTCCACCCACACGATCATCGTCATTCTTGCTTCTCCTCCTCCCCTCCTCAGACCTTTCCGCCTCGGGATTCTTCACCACGCAACTCGGCCTAAGGCTACTCTTACGGTACTAATAACATGACATTCCGACTCGCCGATGACACTTCTCAAACCCTGGGAATTCTTCAGTACTCCACCCATCTCCACCAGGTACTGAGCGAGGTATGCCTATATCGATGGCCGCGCGCTACATGGTTAGCGGTTTTGTTGCCTTTGCTCTGCAGAGGGTAATTATGTTAGTGCTTGAGTATTGAGAACTGTGTTATTGCGCGCAAGTACATAAACTGTACGGTTGAGCTAGTCGCTCACATTTATTACTAAACCGGTTAGCAGTTTCAACATTGGAACGTCCCTTGTTACTTCTTGTGCAGATGTTCATTCTATGCAAGCAAGCTCTCGATGCACTCCATTTATTATTGTATAATCAACATATTAGACTCTTCGGACTTTTACCGCAATTTAGTTGTTTCTAATAAGTGGGAGTGTACTTTAATAGTGGTTGATTTAATTTTTAAAGGCAGTTAGTGTAATATATATAAATTTCGTGTAGTTGCCGTGTGACCCCGTAGAAATGGTCGTGCGTTATTAAAGCGTTTAAAGCGAAATCTTTTAATATGGTTAATATATTTTTATAATTTCATGTATATTTATGTTAGCTACCTTTCTCATGGTAGTAGGCCCCAGGTTAGATATAAACTGGGGTCTATATTTCTCATAGGCCTGTTTCTATAGGGTGACCTACGGAAAATTTTCTCTTTGCTAACACGTCCGCGCATATTATTTTCAGGCAAGCTGGAACGTTTGCGTTCCAGCATCGAGTAGCGACATTGCTTGCATTAATTAAATTGTATT
>JABUQX010087184.1:0-7500 GCA_015478945.1 Trachelipus rathkii
TGCAGTATAACATTAGTGGCGTAGTCATTCAAGCTAACAACTGAAGCTATATATTTAGGAAAGTGTACGTATTTATTAGGAGAACAGAGATATAGTTGAACCGAGGGGGGATAACACGGAAATCAGCACACTCCCTCATATATTACTACAAGACCTTAATTAAGGGAGGAATGCCATCTATACTGATGCACTATACAGACCTACGTCACTCCTCATAAATCGAGTTCACATTTAATAAGATTATAGTAAGCCACATTATAGGCACATAATCCCTGATAAAATCATTGTAATTATATACACTACAGAGGCTCAAATAGTCAATTATAATAAACACCTATGAGTAGGTATTAGAAAAGGAGATATATATAACGTATATATTAAAGGTAAGGTATAGGAGGTATAAGGAGGTAAAGATGGATATTGTTCACGTGAAGAAGATAAGTTTCTTTGTAAACAAAATTGAGCTTCACCAGGTGATAATATTGAAGTGTCATATCCATGAGATAATATTGGGAACCAGGAACTTGATTAAGTATAGTAATTTATTATTATTATTATTAGTATTCCATTATTATTAATGATTTTATTATTATGAATTTATGTCACAAACTTAATGTAATCTCATCCAGATATTATTATTATTATTATTAAATTATTATTATTATATTATTATCTTAATATTATTATTATTATTATTATTATTTATTTCTTATTATTATTATTATTATTATTATTAATTAATTATTATTATTACTTAGTTATTATTATTATTATTTATTATTACAAAATTCCTACTATATATTCTGAGCAAATATAGATAGACAGCAAAAAGTATAAAAGTTGCTAGGAGTTGTAGAGGTTTGTGATGAAGGGGATTTTATGAGGGGTAATGACGTCACTTTTGTTGTAGGGATTTGGGGACAAAGAGCTTAGGAGGGGGGACAATCTTATGTATAACGCATATTGCCTTATCTTTACGATATTAGATTTATTTATTAGTCAGTTTAATAAAGGAGAATGACCTATATAAAGGAGGTTATATTCAATATATAGGCACTTTATATCACCGATGTATTATGATGATAGCCACCTCTTAGTATTATATATATAATTTTCTTATCAGTATCTACGTATATATAAGAAGTATTACTATACCCTGCATATAAATATTAAGCATTTGCTTAGCTGAAAGTGAAAAATTTAGTCATGGTAAGTTGATAGGAGATACATAGAGAATTTTTGTTTATTAACCATATGCACTATAACATACCCAGATTATAACCGGCTAATTAGTCTACTCTAGACCTGAATAGCACAGAGAGAACCCAAGCCCAGATCGATATCACCATATGGATTAATGAAAGTGGATAAGAGGTACAGAAGAAGTATATTGATATTGATATCGTATAAAAATAGTATATTCAATAGAGTACTGCACTCACACACACTCTTTAGTTCAACCCTAATATTATAGGGCGTTAGTATTATTATGTATTTATTATTATTATTATTATTATTATTATTATTTTATTTATTATTATTATTATTATTATTATTATTATTATTAATTTATTATTATTTTATTTATTATTATTATTATTATTATTATTATTATTTTTATTATTATTATTATTATTATTATTATTATTCTCTGCCTATTGGTTATTTATTAAAATAATATAAATTGTAATGTAAATATCCTACATATAAGTCTCCTTATATAGCAAGTTTCAATATAAAATTCATTTCACTTTTAAATATTATTAAATGAATTATTAGAATAAAGATAAAAAATAGCAAACTAACAGACGCTTGTCAGCCGCCGGACGAAGACTAAGCAAATATACAAACAAAAAAAAATTTTTAAACGAAGCCCCAATGTCTCCTTATATATAGAGATTTTTCAAAACGTGAGATTGAAGCGAGTCCCTTGCCACACGACACTTGTATTAGACTTTTTGCTAGGTGGTAAAGTACATATGCCAGCGTGTTATTAGTCAATACATACTTCAAAGTTGTCTAGATACAGAGCACGTGATCACTATTTCCGTTTTCAAAATAATAATGAGTTGCATGTTTATTAATGTGCACGACTAGCGAATAGATGCCAAACGGCTATGTAAGAGGCGCGTTTATATATATATACTTATATTTACGAGGTATACCGCGAGCAAGAGTGACCTATGAAAAATATAAAGTGAGAGAGGCAGTAGATGTATGAAAGTGCACTTAGTTGGATAATATATGAAGAAAAGGTTATTATATAAATAAATTAAGAGATATAAGATTGTTGAGTCATGAGATATAAATTTTACCTAATTATATATAAGGAGCGAAAGGTGTGTTAATATTTATATAATAGAAGAGTAATAGGATAAATCACCTTAATGATGGCACTTGTCGGCTGCATTATATAAAGGTGTTACAAAAATGTCATAATATTGCACCACATCGCAGAAATCTGATGTCTCGATAAGCAAGCCACAGCAGTGTACGTGTTAGCATAATGATGCCTCATATATAGCCAAAGATCGCAAGATTCCTCATAGGGTTGTTTGGTGTTTTTTATCCGAATGTTAATATTTTTATGTTATTTTTTTATATCGTATATAAAAATAAACAGAAGGAACAACGATGGTTTTGAGACGATGAAAATTTGCAAGGAAAGAAAAAACTAGTCCTCTGCCGTCGTTCCCCGCTGAGGCCGAGAGATCGTACTGTATCTTTCAAATCTTTGCATTTAATCTTTGCGTCACTCTCCAAAAAACCTCACATTGGCAACATATTGTCGCACTATTGTACGTTGAAGAAGAATCGAAAAATAAAATCGACTCTCACATTGTTCGTGTCGACTATATATCGGTTAAAAGCTACCCTTTAAAGGAGAAGTTCCATATATTATAATATATATACTATATATATATATATATATATATATATATATATATATATATTATATTATATATATATTAATAATATATATATATATAGTATATTATATATATATTATATAGTATCTATATATATATATATATATATATATATGAGAAAATGTGAAACTTTCTGACAAATAATTAAAAAACAAAATATCGTTGATATAGGAAAAAAAGGTCGTTGGTCGTTGTTCAAAAGTGGTCGTTGCATTGCACAAACATGCAACGAAGGCAGGAGCCACCACTGATATATATATATTATAATATATATATATATATATAATATATATATACTATATATATATATATTATATAGTATATATATATAATATATAGTAATATATATATATATATATATATATAATATATATATATATATATATATATATATATATATATACTATATATACTATCGTCTACTTACCCATCCCCATATTGGGGGTATGAAGTGCGTAGTATATACCGGAAGGGAAAAGTAGTAGAAAAACAGTCGAAAAAAAGCCCCCCTTTTACTGTCCCCTTTATATCCCCAAGTGAGAACGCGTCGCAGTCAGAAATATCTACCTTGAGGTTTCACGAGACCACGAAGAATACTCACTGTGGTGTCTCGTCAATGTGGAATTCAACCCATAACCATACCCCCTTACAAAACCCCGCCATTCACTTCTATTATGCACCTTTCTTCTCGAATCTGTCAAGCTCACATTCCTCTCCTTCAGGGATTCCTTTACTAACTCAATCCACTGTTTCTTCAGTCTGACAGCTGGTCGATTCCTAGGACACTCATTACTATACATCCGCTTAATCATCCTACTATCATCCATCCTTTCCAAATGACCAAACCATATCAATGTACTCTAGTTTATTCTCTCATTTATCCCATTCTTCATACCACACAACTCCACAATGGGTTCATTCCTCATTTTATCAATTCTTCTCACACCTAACACCCCCCTCTAAGATTGTCCATCTTAACACTATGTACCTTAGATCTATACCTCTTATTCCAGACCATAGTTTCACTACTATGCATTAATACATGTAGCAATTTACTGTCATGCAAAACCCCTAGCGCTCTCAAAACTTAGTCCCTTCACATCCACCAAGGATTTGATTGCATCAGCCACCTTCTTGACATTCACAACTTTCCTACTACATTATGCATCACCCGTTCCTTTCTCATCCAACATATATCCTAAATATTTAAACTCAGATATTTGCTCCAGTTGCTCACCATCTAGCTGACTTTCACACCGGGGACTCTCCCACTCACTATTATAATCTTACTCTTATCTACATTTACTTTTCAAACCCCTCCTTTTACAGATCCTGCCAAATCCCTCTACCAGTCCTCTTAAATTCTTTTCAGATTCACCACACAAAGCTAAATCATCCGCATACAATAGTCAAGGCACCCCCACTCTATTCCATTATCTATCATTCTAACACCTACTTTTGGCGCTTCCACCTCTAATTCTTTCATAACCCCATCCATATAAAAATTAAATAACCAGGGAAATACAAGACATCCCTGCCTCACTCCGTTATTAATATTAAACCAATATTCCATTTATTCTTACACAAGCTTGACTATCGTCAAGCATACTTTTGATTCTATTAAGAAGCCTGCCATCAGCACTATATATCACTAACACCTACTATAGAGCTTCCCTCCTTTTAACCCTGTTATACCCCTGTTCAAGTCCATAAAACCTAAATATAATTTATTCTTCGTCTCTCTCATTTCCTCTATCGTTTGTTTGAAATAAAAATTTGATCCACACATCCTCTACCAATTCCAAATGAACTTTTTTCTTCACCAGTCAGTCCATCAGTCACTCTACGCACTCTTTCGATGAAAATACCTGAATATATCTTCAATACAACACTCAATAAACTAATTCCTCTATAGTTCCTACAGTTTCCCTTATCCAACTTACCCTTATAAAAGGGTACTATTACTGCTCTCCTCCAATCTCTTAGAACTATACCCACCATAAACGACTTGTTACACAACTTCCAAATCCATTCAATCACCATCCCACCCCATTCTTGATTATTTCACCAGTAATTCCATCTATGCCTGTAGATTTACCATTCTTCAACTTACTCACCCTACCCATTACCTAATCTCTACATATTACCTCCTCCCCAAAATACCTATCTCTTCTTGCACCATCAAACCCACACACATTCACTATCACCTCCTCATTACTGCAAGTGTTATGAAGATTTTTGAAGTGTTCCTTCCACACTCTTCTCACATCCATTTCATCATTTACGAAAGCACAATCCCTGTTCACTATTCTATGCAGATTCCCCTTACTCTCATTATTAACCTATTGATCTTCCTTCCAGAAAAGCTTCCTATTCCCTTGTAAGTCTCCATTCATCCTTCTTCCAAACTGTTCATTTACCTAATGTTCCTCCAACATATGCAATATTTTGTCTTCTTTTTTCACACCTTAAATAATTCCAAACATCTTTCTTTTGAGACCTTATAATTTGCTTTTAGCACATTGAACCACGCCTCCGTGTGTCTTTTAACCGCTTGCATCACATCTTCATTCCACCATTCACTGTTGAGATTCTTACTTCCTACTTTTGCACATCCACATACTTCACTTGCACTACTAACAAAAGCTTCCTTCATTTGTATCCAAATTTGTTCACTTTCATCTTGTTCACATTCAACTGATTTATTTCCAAGCGCTCTTAAGTACTTTTCCTTATTACCTTGTTTACTTAACTTCTTGCTCTTAATTCTCCCTACTTCCTTACCTCTTTCCTCTTCATCCAAGCCCCAACTAACTTAGTCTTGCGTAAAATAGCATAATGATCTGATAACAGCATCTTCAGCCCTCTCACTGATTTTATATCTATCACATACTTCAACATCTCCTTCTTCACCAACACAAAATCAATCATGATTTTCACTTCCATACCATCTCTACTTTCACCAACTCTAGCATACTTATGAATACTCTTGTGTTTAAAGAAATTATTACTTAGGCGCATACTTCTTTCTTCACAGGAATCAATCACCTTCCTGCCATTCCCATTTTCTCCAGTCACCCCAAATTTACCTGTTAAACCATCCTTTTTCTGATCACTCATCCAACCATTTAGATCTTCCAACACAATCAATCTCTCCTACTCACCCCATTGAAAACATTATTAAGATTATCACAGAAAGTTGCACTCTCCTCAACAGCACGGTCATCACCCTCAGATGAACCATATGTTAAAACCACACATACCTTGAGTTTTTCAAACTTAAATTTAGCCATTAGAATTCTAGTGCTCACACAAGCAAAATCCACCATAGCTGTGTGCCACATGCCACTCATCATAATCGCAACTCCTTCTTTCCCCTTTTCATTCCTCTCCACTCCATCACACACACATTTCATACCACACCACTCATCTTCAATGTTCCCTTTCATCTTTGTTTCAATCACATCTAGCAAATCAAATTTACCCTTTTTAAATACATTCATCACATTTATCCTCTTTTTCTCGACATTTATTTCTCTGACGTTTCATGTACCCAAACGATTCATACAATTTCGCCGAAAGATATATTTTCGTTTATGGTGATCACGACCATTTCCGAGGCCTGCAATAGGATACAAGGAAGATATAAGTGGTAGTGGGCAGCTAACCCAACTGCCACTGTCCCTTTAGTCGCCTTCTACGACACGCAGAACATACGCTGTGGGCAATTCTTGATCCCCCACACATAGGAATATAAGGTAATGTCTATATAAATGTATCAAATAGTAAAGTGGAAAGATAACAGAAATATTTAATTGAGGAAAACAAAAAAATGTGGATGCTTACAGATAAAAGTGAAATTAAATGCAAAAATATGCGTAAAGGAAGATGTTTGGATAATATTATGAAAACTATGGAGTCAATTATTAGAGAAGTAAAACGAGAAATAAAAAAAAATTGACTGTCTTGTTTTCCCGAGAACGTAAAAAACTTATGTTTAATGAAGAAATTAGGATCTGGAATGGCATTTATTTCCAAATTTGGGACACTATTAAAACTTTGTCAAACCCACACTTCTCGTTTCTCCCTTTTTTACTGCTAACTACTATAAATGCTGCAGCTGCATCTGCAAGAAACAAATGGTCCTCAGTAATTATTTAAGACAGCAACAAACACACTGCTACATCAGTTTGGTGTGGACATTTTGTTACAAGAAACAAATGTTGTCATGAAACAGAAACAAATCTCAAATATTCCTTTGAATTTGTTGCTTCTATGCAGAAAAATTGCTCCTACATGTTGTCATTTGTTTATCAATGTTTGCAACATCAAAAAAAAGCATCAAAAAAGTTCCTTGTTGCTTCTGTCTGGACGATGCTTCCTAAAAGGGACTAGAAGCCAGTTGCCCCAATCCCTCTAGCTTAGTTAATTTGGCGATTTACTTTTGAGTTGAATTTCTTTCAAAATTAAGAGTGGATTACGGGATATTAATAAGTGATAAAGTTACAGTTATCATGTCATTAACAAAATGAAGAAAAAAGAATGTGAATAGAACAGAACCATGAGGAAT
>JABUQX010087184.1:12500-17500 GCA_015478945.1 Trachelipus rathkii
ATAAATAATATTATATATAGTATATAATAATATATATATATATATATATATTATAGTATATATATATATATTAATATATAGTATATAGTATATATATAACGTAATCGTTATAATTGGGTTTGCCCACTATTTTCCGTTCGGGTAAAGAACTTAATCGTACAACGCTTGCTCGCATCGCGAGAGATTTTTTCGTTTTTCCCTACATTCACTATATTATATATAATATATATATATTAATATATATATAATATATATATATATATATATATATTATATATTATATATAATATATATATATATATATATATATTATAATATATAATATTATATATATATATTATATATATATATATAGTATATATATATATATATTATATAATAATATATATACTATATAATATATATATACATTACCATATATATATATATAATATATTGAGCTTCACACCTAAGCTTTTAAAAATTGAGTAAGCGTAGGGTAAAAGATACATAGTGGAAACCGTCGAGTTCTGAGATTCAAGCTGCAAAACCGAACGCCGAGTTTTCAGGATGGTAATTCCTGTAAGCTATCGAGCGCTTCTAGGTGCACAGTCAGTGGAGCATCGAGTCAAAGTCACATCACGAACAAATTATCCAATTTGAAATCAGTCTTCAAAAGTGCACTTCGACAGGGTGTAAGAATGTAGATGTCGCATATCATGCAATGATTCCATTAATTTAAACACGCACAAAGTCAGCGAACTTCTCTTCAGCATCAAAATTAACCAATATCACTTCTAACTTTACACTCAATATATATATCATATTAGCCTATGATATATATATAACTATATAAGTATATACTATGTAGCTTATGTATAATAGTATATATATTAGTAAGTATATTATATATTAATATCTATATTCCTAATATAACATATTAATGATAATATATTAATATATATATTATTAATGTATAGTCTTATTAGTATAATATAGTTACTAATAAATACTATTTATAATTTATATATATAGTATAGTATATATATTATATATTATAGTATATATATATATATATACTATATTATAATATTATTTATAATATATATATAATTAGTAGTATATAATATATATATTAATAGTGCATGAATCGAAGCCAATTTTTCGCTGGTTAGTAAGTATTATAGTAGAAGGCCTTAAACTATTAAAAGTTACGAAATTAAACATCTTATGAAGACTCTTGTTATTTTTTTTAAAAATAAAACTCATATCATTTTTTATTGAAATTAATATATATATATTCACATTCAAAAATATTTTCTTATATATATATATATATATATATATATATATATATATATATATATATAATTATATATATATATAATATTATATAAATATTATATGTATATATATATATTAATATATATATACAATATTTAATACTATATATATATAATATATATATACTATATATATATATAAGAATAATATATATATATATATAATATATATATGGTTAGTATATATTTATATAGTTATATAAGTATTATATATATATATCAATAATATATATATAAGCTATATATATAAGGGACTAAATTCAATGTTCTGGCTGATGAAAAATTATACTATGATCCAGATGCGGGTATTTTTGAAGTTTTATTTATTGTTCTGGGGTATTTGGAGGTAAACAGTACATTTGATACGGAAGAAGAAATAAATTTTAGTAAGTTCCATAATATATATATATAGTATATAGTAATATTATATTAAAAAAACTATATAATATTACTATATATATATATATATTATATATATAAATATTAATATAATAATATATTAAATATTGATTTAGCGTATTCGATATAATTTATAGTATATATATATATATATGGTAAATAGTCCGGTTTGAGGTAATGTTATCAAATCATCGATGTGTTTTTTCCGATTATCATAAGTTAATCGATATTGTCTGTACCCATCTATACTATATCATATTTATACTGTGACGCTTATATTATATATATATACTATATATTATATACTATAATAATACTAATGATAGATATAATACTCTATTAATATAACTATACTATATATATATATATATATACTATAATACATACTATATTACTATCTATATACACAGTTACATGATTTGATTGTGCCTGAAACATGTGGGAGTGACACTAGCTGGCTTCGGCAAAATTTAAACATTTAAAATAACATTTTTCAAAAATGAAATACTTTTGGATAATTACGTATATATAACTTAACATGATTTATTTAAATAGAAATTATAAAAAAATTTAATATAAATTCTAACATTTGAAATATATATAATATATCTATTATATATATTAATAGTATTATATATAGTATTATCTATATAGTACATAATATATTATACTAATAGTAAATATATAGTATATTATATATAAGCTATATAACTATATATATAATATTAAATTAGACTCACAGCCCCTTTATATAAAGTTTATATATAGTATATATATAACACAGACCAACTAACTATATATTTATATATAGCTATATATAAGATATATATATTATATAATATATTATATATATATATAATCTAAGTATAAGGTTTATATATATATATTATTATCACAACGCCATTAGGGGGCTATATCCTATATATATATATAGTATATATATAATATATATATATATATAATATATAATATATATATATATATATAATATACATAACGTCCAATAAGGGGCCGAGCCGAACGGGGAACAGATGGTGGCCGTTTCCATACCCCGTAGGGAGGGGCCGATGGAACCCCCGCGACACCCAAATACACAACAAGGCGGGGTTCCAGAGACCCCTCCCGAGCAGGGGGGAAGTATTTCCTACCCTGTCGTTTCCCGCCGAAGGCCGAGACAACCCCGACTCCTGCCACTCAGGGCTGTCTCACTCTAAGAGTACACGCCATTAGTTTTTTTTAAAAAAAAAGAATTTTTATTACACTAAGCGGGTACGCCCCAAGGTCAGACCTCCCGATAGTCAGCGCAGTTGGGGTCTCTCGGCCTTCAGGAATGACAGAGGCGGACTAATTCCCCCCCTCCGAGGGAGGGTCTCCGGAACCCCCGCTCTGTGGTATTTGGGGTGTCTGCGCGGGGTTCCTCCCGACCCTCCTGTACGGTGATTGAAAACGTCCCCAAATCCTGTTCCGCATTGCTGTCGAGCCTCCTAATAGATCCGTGATATATATATAGTATATATATATAATATTATTATATAATTATATATATATATATATCATATACATAGTATATATATAGTATATATATATAGCCCATACTGGGCCTGTGATTATATATCATATATAATATATAATATTATATATATTATATATATTATATATATATATATATTATAATATATATATATAGTATAATATTAATATACTATATATATATATATATATATATAAAAATATATATATATATATATATATATATATATATAATATATATATAATATATATATATATATGATATATATGATATATATATATAGCATAATCATATATAATATATATATATATATTATATATATATGTACTATAATAGTATATATATATATATATATATAATATATTATTACTATAAGTTTATTTATAATTAGTATATATATATATATATATATATATTTAATATATCATATATATATATATATAATCTATATATATAGTATAGTTAGTATATATATATAATATATATATATATATATTTATAGTATAGTATTATAATATATACTTATATATATATATATCTAAGTAAATCAATATTTTCCATTTATGCAAATTTGTCGTGCATAAATCGAACGCATTTCCTTTCAACTGAAAGACAACTTTATATTCTTAATAGAGCTTCACAAAACTTGATAATTTGAATTTTTCATTTAAATATATTAAAGCAGTATTAGAATTTAGTTGCATCTTCAACATGGTCTCAGGTTCTAGTGCAGTTACAGTTTCCGGAAGTTGTTCTTTTATGTGAAGATACTTTAAACTCTTTTCTTTTGCTATGTGAAAATAGTGTCAATTTAAATAATTTCATTTACACACTCGTATTTCAGAATTCCTATTTAAACGTAAATCTAATAAACATAAAGAAAGAATTCATCATTTATGGATCGCCATTGGTCAATTATATGACCCAAGAAATAACTTTTTTTCTTCTTTTTATATAATCATAGTATATATATATATATATATATATAATATACTAATATATAATATATAATATATATAGATAATATATACTAGTATATATATATATATATATGAGTATTATATATATATATATATATATATTGATTTTATATAATTATATATATATAATACATGATATATATATATATAATATATATATATCATAATAATTATAATTAATTAATACTTTGAGAATATAAGATAGAATAATATAAAAAAGAAGATATACATATGTATAATATTTCTAGTATATATAACTAATGTATATATGTGACTAATGTATGTTGGAAACACCGCCGCCTTGACCCACGAATATAGTTCCCTTTCCGCAAATCCGGGTTTGCCTGCGGATGTTGCGGGGCGAGTATTTATATGTCGGAAATTTGATAAACGAATCTCATAATAAAAATATTTTAAGATGAAATCTGGAAAATGAAAAGTGAAAAATATGAGTTGAAAGGCAATACAAAAACGGCTTGATATTCCATATCTTATTGTTATGCAGAAACATTCCAACTCCGCTGAAAAAGTACGACTTCCAACTGCATTGGAAAGAATGTATCTCAAAGAAGCTCTTGACATTTGTAGCCCAGTTTCGTATTCCAAAGTAAACATTCTTATATTAAATTGGAAAATGACATCATATCACAATGCATTAAGCTATTTAAACCAATTTGACGAGAAATTACCAAAAAATCAGCATCCCTAACGCTTCTGTCTGCCGATGTAAATACCATTATCCTCGACGCTAAGGAAGCATTTTGGACC
>JABUQX010087184.1:25000-37500 GCA_015478945.1 Trachelipus rathkii
TACTATAAATAATATATATTCATATATAATATATAGTATATATATGATACTATATCTATATAGTAGTCCTATAAATACTTACCTAGTGCAATGTATATATAATATACTATACGAACTTATATATAGATTTATTATTAATCATATTATATATATATAATCATATAAGTACTATATATAGTAATAATATAAGCTATGACATGATCTATACAACATCGTATTACATAACTTATGAACTAAGCTTTAGTTTAGTAAATTATATATATATTTATATCACTATTGATGCAATTCGCTTCTGAGGCGCATCGAGAATTGATGGACCGGATTGGAACCCAGAAGGGCAGAAGGCAAGAAAGAGAAGCGAGCAGAACGGAAGACTGAGCATAGACGGAATTTGAAAAACTCTGCTGATAGAGGAATATAGCTATTGGAGAAGGAAAAGAAAATGCTGAGAAAGGCCTAATATAACTAAATACAGCTGATTTATGGTGAGATTAATAAAGTTTTAAGAAGAGAGTAACTCTTAGAGTTTGAAGTTTCCTATATATATGATAAAGCAAAAACTTTATAAACAACGGATTCAGCAATTTCAAAAATTTTAAAGTATATATTTTATTAAATTATATTCTATAAATCCGTGATGGGAGGAAAGGCAACAACAGTTCAATTGTATTTCCTGACGCGCGGCAATTTTTATCTGTTTAACTAATTATTTAGGAAGATGAATACAAAGATTATAATAAGAAAAATAGAAATTAAAAACGGAATTGTGACAGATCGCTTTAAATTGCTATGAAAAGGTGAGAGCTGCGTGCAATCGATTTTCATCCGGCGGCGATCGTTGGAAAGAAGAACTATTTCCAGAATTCTCTTCGTTCTGATTCTAGCAAGGGGCCGAAAAAAAACCAGATTTTATCTTGTTTCTCCTTCGTGAGGATGTCAAGAAGTTAAAATAATTATCAGCCACCAACACCAGAACCGATCTGTGACTCTGGAAAGGACATATCGAGGCATCTTGGGATGTCTTGTTTGCTAGTATTATGAATTATATATAATGATATGAATTATACTAACTATTAACATATAATAATATATAACTATTAATAACTATAATCGATATGTATCATATATATAATGTATAATATAATATATATATATATATGTATATAATATATACTATAGTATATATATATATATTAATACTCATATATTTAATATATTAATATAATATATAGTATATAGTATAGAGTGAGCGAATTAAACGCGTTAAAGCCGTTAATCCGTTAGATTAACGTCAATAATTTTTTTCCGTTACTATTTTTTAACGCGTTTCGTTATATTTCGAAAAATGAAGTAACAGGAGACTATATGAACGAGTTACATTATGTGAATTAAGCGTTAAACAGGCGAGTTTAAAATTTTCCCCACTACACCGACGTGAACCGTATGATCTTAATGTTACGAGTTTTAATGAAAGATATCTTTCTTATCCAGATTGTTAAAATTGCTGATTAGACTTCGATTTCGATTAAAGTTAAAGCTTTTTCTTTTCCAAATTCCCATAAACGCTCTCTCATCGGCTCAAATCGTGTTTATTCTTACACGGTTTTATTCCCGTTTAGTAATGTTTAACATTTTTGACTCGTATTGCTCATTTCTGAATTGTCGCTGAAGAAAAAAAGGATAGTGACTGTTGCCCTGCTTCTAACTGAACATTAACTTTCCTTCGTTTCGTTACTTGAAACTTCGCCTTCTAATATATAGTATATATTATAATATATATATAATATTAATAATTATATATATATATATAATATATATATATAATATATATATATTATATATATTAGTATATATAATAATAATATATATATATATATATATATATCGATATATATTTATATATATTATATATATAGTATATTATATTATATAATAATATTATATATACATATATATATAATATATATCATATATATATATACTAATAATATATATATTATATAGTATATATAGTAATTATTATATATATATATATATAATATATATAATATATATATATTAATACTATAATTATATATAATATAGTATATATATATATATATATAATATATATAATATATAGTATAGTATATATATAATAATATAATTTTTGTGATATGCAGATACTCGGAATCGTTGCCAATACCACATACAGACTCATTGATGGCTGACTGCCCATACGCCAATACCAGATAGTGGAATTTCAGAATACATTAATTACCAATACTCCTCCTATTACTGTGTTATATTGGGATAATGTTGGTTAATGTATGAAAAACAGACCACCTATTATTCTATATTTTATAAACTAAAAGATTTTGCCGCGAGAAAACATCCAGCCACATCATCATTCTTGTTAAGTATTAGGACTACTCTCTTTATAATCTAGTATATACAAGGGCTTATATGACATACCGAAGCCACAATATACAATTCATGGGTAAGTTTCCTCTGTAATAGTCGGTGCATAGATTAACTCCAAATTATATAAATTTTAAAATTTTAAGTATCTATATTCGTATCAGCAAACAAACTATGTTCTTTTTTCACCAAACATGCAACCTAAAAGAATCATTCTCAACATAATGAGAGATTTCTTTTATACAATTAATATTCTTTCTACCTGATCATTCGAGCTTGCCAATCAAGAAAGATCCCTGACAGCGCCGTGGATGCGGCGCTTCTTTTAATAGTTACCATCTTCGAGAATATTCTCCATTTTAAAGAAAGGACTCAAGAAAATTCTCGAACGGGAAGTTTCGACAGCATTAAACAATTTTGTTACTGCCTCGCCCTTTTCTTTTTTTACACATTCTAGAAGGACTCGAAACAGTGACACGTATTTTTGTACCAATACCAGAATACCCAAACCGTGGTGTCTAGATGCCAGATAACCCTTTGGGAGCCAATACTCAATACACGAAAATGGCACATTAACTCGGCACCACAATAATTGGCACACATCTCTAATAAGTATATAGATATATACTGGTTATATATATAGTATATATATATATATATATAATATTAAGTATATATATATATATCATTATATATACTATATACTATTATATATATATCATATAGTATATGATATATATAGGTAATATGCTATATAATAAATATGAGTACATATACTATATTATACTACTATAATAGTATTAAACTATATCATATAGTAGTAGTATATGAATATGATTATATATAATACTTATATATAATATAGTATATAAATATATATAATACTATCATAGTTAACTAAATAATTATACTATAAATATAGTAATATACTATGATATATAAGTAGGGTAAGCTACGATAGTACGTATATACATAATATATATATCTATATCGCTAAATATATCATTAATATATAATATATTACGATATGATATATCTACGTAGCTATATCATAATATATTTTAACTATACGTATTATAGTATATATAATATTATAGTAGTACCATAGTATATTATATAATATAATATAATATATACTATGGTATATAGTACAATCTATACTAGTATTACTACTATACCAATATATATATAGGTAATATTATATAATAGTATATATATATTATCATAATAAGTATATGTGCATTACTATAATAGCTATATATAATATACATATTATTTTCCATGTAACACAATATGTAATATAGCAATGCAAAGTAATAGAAATTGAACAATTATCTATCAATACATTCATGTTACATATTTTATGAAGGTTCAACCGATTCAAGATTAACGTTAAGTTCCGTTTACTTCCGCTTTCTCCAATACGCTTTATTGATTAAAGCTACGCTTTATTTTTTTTTGTAACGAGTTATATCTCTTAACGGCGCCACACGCTTTGCATAGTATATATAGCTTTAATTTAATACGTAACTACGGTTTATAGACGTAGTATCTATTAATTATTAATTCTCTATGGTAAATACGATTATAGATATGAAGACCGTATAATATTATATATATATACTATATATACACTAATACTACTATTAGACAACGCCTTTTCATATATCTTATATATAAGATAAATTAACAATATTTAAATCAATAATTTATTATTAAAAATATGATAATAAGTAGAATCGTTAGAAATGGAAGTCCACAGATTTTTCCACAAATGTTAGCAACTATACGCTAGATATATTAAATTCCCGTCCTTTACATTACTCCCTTACAGGTTTTAGCTCAGTGGTAAAAAAAGCTGGACTTAGACCGCAAGAGTGGGGCTCGGTCCGTTTACTACCCGGGTCGAGAATTAAGTAACTTGGCGAGTTTCCGAAAGTCATCAGGAATCGGAGTATAAGCGTACTGACGGTCCACACGGACGAAGCATAGGTGAGCCCGCTGTTTGGTCATTCGAGCAGAACCTCATCAGATCCGGTATCGTTAAGCCGGATTACATGTAGTTAAAATCCTTGGTTTATTTAAAAGGGTCCACATAATTAATAAATGTAAGAGAAGAATCGAAGCAAATTACGCTCGTTAGTTTTTACAACTCTTCATTTAAAATTTTTCAGCAAGTTTTGTCGTTTAACCCTTCATTAACTGTCTCCGAACTTTTTGTACGGCAAACTGTTATGCAAGCTTGACCAGTGTTAACTAAGACGTGGATACAAATTTGAAGAAACCAAACGTGCAGATATCCAAGGCAAGCTTTACAAACAAATTGCATGTTTTAAAGTTGGATATACTGTTTCGAAAATATGATACAAGTTTAAAAAATGCTTTTATGTTACTTTCCTTCATCTCCAAGTTTTAATATCAAGGATCGATAGTATGTTCATATGTGTGAAGCATTCGGTCACTTATCCATAAGTTCACTGATTCTGGAGCCCGATTTTTTTTACTTATACTTGAGCTTCTGAGCGATTAAATTCTTTAAAAATTTACACTATTTTCTTTTTTCCTAGCAAAGAAACTTTTTTCCTAAAGCCTAGTTAGATATACTAAGGTTCTAACTCTAAATTTGAATTTTCCTTTCATCTTTCCTCATTTCTCTGTATATCATAAATGAATCGATTTCGAATGCTTCATTGTCTCAGGGTTTTTTCTCTAGCGTTGATGTTACAGCTGGTAAAACTCTTTGACTTCGTTTAAAATATGTTACTGCTATCGTCGGTAGTTGTTTTGTTTGAATTCGATTAGAACCATACAGAGAATATTATACTTAAGCATTGAAGAGCACACTCAGTTATCCTTTACATTCGTCATACTATTCAATAATCCTTGGTTTAGCTCATAATTTTTGTGACAGGCACGCGCCTTCAAACTTTTAAAGCTTATACAGCTTACAGCTTTCATCCGGAAAACGATCAAAATATTTTCTCCGTAAGGTTTAATAATAATCTTACGGGTCCTCTTTTCCCACCTTTTTTTCCTTATTTTTCTTTATAATTTACTTGATAACGTTTAATAATCATTTCTTCCGCCAAAATATTTTAGAAATTAGCTTAGAATCGGATAATCGTTTGTCTCCACTTGACAGACAGTTAGATAAAGTTTTGTTTCACTATTCTAACTACTTTTGGTCAAACTTTTTTTCTGATGCCAAATCATTACCCATTTGAACAGTTAAATTTTAAATCATTTCATTTGCTTCGAAGTTCAAACACATTTTAGTAAAAGTTTTCTTCCAATGCTCTAGCAAAGCTATTAACAAAAATTGAATTTTGTCTTTGGAAGGGTTAAATACGTACTCAAAATTTTACTCTAAATAAATGTAGAACATTATTTCAAAAAGTCTTAAAGGTATTAATAATGAACTTGCTTCACAAAATTCAGAACTGTTATTTTTTAGCAATATTATTTTAGAAAAATCTTCAAAATCGATAACTTGTATTTGAATAATAGAAAATAATTATTTCTGCCGGACGAAAGTCTGACATAATCGCTTCAATGTATTTTTTGAATTTTCAATTTCATGCAAAATGTTTTACTTTTTGATACTGTAAAAAATCTCTAAAAATGTTTCGATAGAAGATACATTTTTTTCCCCAGTTTAGAAACAAATTCAAATTACGACTCTCTCAAAGAAGAGATTTTGTAAAAGAATATTTTGGAAGGAGTCGTGCATTATTATCTATTCCGTCATATGCTTGTTCACGTTTTTTTTTAGCAATTTCAGATATTTTCAAATTCAAGGGGTACTTAACAAGGTAATTAATTGTTAAAGAACCACATTCCAAACACGTTTCATTAACTTTCATGTTGTCTGAATTTTCTTCAACTGAAGTAGTTTTCTACATACTAAACAATTTAAATTTAATTGACCTACTTTAGCAACACAATCAGCTGTATCAACGCTTCGAAAAGAGTGTAGCTTGATTCTTTTTCACTAGCTAAGAGTGAAGGGGGTGAGAAGAATGTGGGGATTAACAACAAAACAACTTCAGTTAGATAGTTTGACATTCCGAAGCTCCTTTCCTTCTTAAAAGTAAAGTTTTTGCAATAACCAACACCCTTAGTTAGAAAATAGTTGTAGACTGAAATTAATAAAAATGGTGTTCTCTACTTTAATAACTATGTAAACAATAGTAAAAGAGATACTTTGATCAAAATTATGTAATAAATCAATTAAAATAAGGAATAATAATTTAATTATGTACGTTTGTGTTGTGATCTGTTTAAGGTCAATTTTAAATAGCAGTTAAAAGATATTAAATAAAATCAAATAAAATGTGTCATCGAATAACTCGAGCAAATAGAAATTAGAAAAAAAATAAATAGATATTTTTAGAGATATTCGCCAATCTCATGAAGGTTTAGTCATTTAGAACTATATTCCTAATAATATTCAACAAGGTTATAAATATGGTCTAAATTGTCATTCATATATACTTGACATTAAATAAATTTTAGAAAACAAAAAATAGGTTATTATATCTAGTAAATTAAAAATTTAGAAATCACAAATTTTATGCATTAGAACAGTTACATTTTCTAACAACTTACAGCAAAACATATAACATTTTCTCAGAATGAACGGTAAATAACTATGATGAATGGTTAAAGATTAACGCAAGAAACTCTGAGAAGGTTGCTAAAAACTGAGACAAAACTCTGACACAGCTGCTATGATTTAGAAAACACTAACAATATAGCTAATATTAAACTGAATTACCGACACAGTGGCTACAATTTAAAAAACACTAAAAGGTTATAAAAGATTCAGTTAAAAATTTTGACAAAATGGCTCATAATTGAGACCAAACATTAACACATCGGCTATGATTTAAAAAAACCTTACATGAATAAAATGCTATTACAGTGGCTATAATTTAGAAAACACTAAAGTCTAGTGCAAGGAACTTTGATTAGGTGGCTCAAAATTAGAAATATTTAGAAGTTTAGAAAATACTAAAAGGCAAGTAAAATTAAACTAGAACACTGCCAAAGCGTCTTTAATTTAGAAAGTGAGAGGTGAAAACCAATGTTGAAATTAGACAAACGTAAAATAATAAATAAATGAGGAAATATGTAAATAAATAATGAATATGAAGAATAATAATTATAAAGAAACAAATAAGGTAAGATAAGAAAATGGAAGAAATCGCTGCGTAATTAATGACTTATCGTTTCACTAAAAAGAAATTCTCGGAGATGTCGAACAATAAACCGCAATGTCCACTCTGACGAATGATGAAACTTTACTATTACTGTCATAATCACTAAAACTCTCAAATACGTGCGAGTAAAAAATGATGGACTCACGCTGAAAACAAAGAAGGCGAGAGAAAGAAAGAAATTCTTATTCAGCACCTTGAATTTGAACTGTATGCAAGAGATTGTGGCATTATAGAGGTGAATGATTCACCAGAAAATTAACTAACGAATACGACTCTTAAACATCTCAATACCACCTGATCATTACACATAATATTTTAGGTTGCGTACTTTTATAGTTTTATTAAATGTAATGACATGATTTAACGATTCAATTTAAACAAGAAAGAAATTAGCTAGACTTTAACTAAAGATAATTGTAAGCTACACTAAACCCATATATTTTCGAAAATCCGTAAGTTACAAGTGATATGAATTACATATACGCTTTGCGCCAAGGATATCATCAAATCTACCGAAGAAACCGGCTTTATCTATGTCTACGAAATATTTGATATTTGCCTTAACAGTAAGTCTAACATATCATGGATATTTTTATATTAACAGTAATAACGTGCACACAGCTGTGGACAATTTATGTAAATAATACAAGACTTTTCAAAATAGCTAGAAAGAGATTCATAAGCTCTGAGGTATATTCATTCATTGATACATTTACAGCAAAAAGTACCGCGGCAAGTCGACTGCTTCGTCACTGTTTGAATTAGCCTTTCAATATCGATTCAGACTTAATCAGTTTCGAAAATGCTGTTGGCCGAGTGAAAATGAATATGCGTCTATCTGATGGCCTGACACCAAGACTCTTCACGAAGACATTGCTTGTGATAACTAAACAGTACCAGAATAGAATTTGGAATTATTTGCAGAGCTTTAGCGAAGGCTGGGACTAGGAGTTTAATTGTAACTTAAAGCTAAGTCTTTTAATTAAAGGTTAATATTAAAATAAAGAAATTATGAGATTTCCAGTATGGAGATCGGTTCAAAGTTAAACAAAATTTTTTGTTTTATCTTTCCTGGAAAGCGTAAGAAATTTTGAGTGCTTCGTTCTTCATACTGAGAAAGAACGAATTCTTATCTGGCCCACTTAAATTTCAAACGGTCCAAGCTGATTGTTTCATAGAAACATTAACATGAGGTTATAAAGTGCTCTGAAAAGCAAGGAAAACGTAAAAGATGCCGAGGATATGATAAACTGAAAATCTATGAGAGCGTAATGATAAGATGCCTGATCATGTCGAACATATGATCTTGGAGGGCTGTACAGCACCGTGGCCCACCCTCCCCGCCAGTGAGTGGAAAATAAATGCACAAATAAGAAGCCATCTAAGACAGCTATATTCTCAAGGCTATAAACCGTAGTTACACGGTTATAAAAATTTCAATTTCTGTTTATAACAGTTCAAGTTATGTTATCAAATAGACGTATCAATTACACACCATCTTCTCAGGGTAGAAATGTCACAATGTATTTTTTATCTGCAGAGATAACTCCGTCCCATTGACACAAACTGTTCATAATATATGAAATTGAGCACATAAAAGAACCATCATGAAACTTTCACCTTCAAAATCTCAACTTTATCTGTATTTCTGTTTTATTTTAATTATGAAGAAATAGCATGAGTGACTGTTGTATAAATGGATAATTTCAAAAAGCCCGGAGACAACTATGCAGTATAAGCTGCATTCAATTTAGACCTCACAATTGTATTTCTAGACGAGATAGATGGGTTTACTTCTCGATTGTGCATTAACTTCATGGCCATATCAATCAATAATATATATACTATAAGGGTATAACTAACATAAATTAAGTATACTTAAGTATAGTATAATATGAGTTAACATTAGTCATTAATCAGGCTTATAGATGAGAATAAGAATAAGAATAGAAGGTATCTTAACGTTATAACTAGATAAGTATATACGGATAGTATACGCATTCCGGTAAGTAATAGACAATCTGTAATAGTTTTGTCGACTTTTGTTACAGTTTACAGGTAAGTTATAGTATATATATATATTATACTACTTATATATTATTATATTATATACTATGAAAGAGGTAAAGAAAGGAACAATTACAGGAAAGGATAAAGAAATACTTGGCCTTTCTGGGTCGAACCTACCGCATGGTTTGATTCAAGAAAAACTTAAGCGAACGAGCTCGCCTCAAGCCGATAGTCACACGTCGGTTTTTCACCCTGTCCTGCCTCGTTTCCCGGGAAAATTTAAATTATTTCCAAATAGTTGGCAATAACCTCAATTAAAAGTTGGAGAAAAGAAAGGACCTGGTTGAAATTGCCTTGACGGACTCGTTTGCTTAAAGTTTTCTTGAATCAAACCAAATGCGGTGGTTCGACCAAAGGGAGGCAAGCTTTGCTTTATCTTCCCGTAATTGTGCTTTCTTTTACCAACCTTATTAAACTTGATTATTTATAATAGTATATAATATATATATAATATATCTACATATATAAATTGGTATATATAATATACTATATCTATAGAAATATATATATATAATATTTATTTATATATGTATATTAATTTATTGTCATATTAGTTATATATATAATTATTGAATAAAGATTGTGATATTTCAGGGACTCTGACATATTTTTTAAATTAATTGAAATTTTTTAAATTAAATTAATTTCTAAATCTACTCGTAAAACTCAGAAGCAACTATCTTCTTACAGACTAAACTTATTTTTAGAGATGTTCGCACAGTACCACAAGTCTTCACGCAGAAGGAACATTGTCAAACCTGTATGGTGTTGGCGTTGAATATTTGAAATGAATCCGTCTAGCAAACTAATTTGAAAAGGTTGAAATGAAAAATTGGACATTGCTAAAATGGGGAGTACTTTGCTGTGTGTTTTTAAGGGAAATTATAATTTTATTTTTTCCAATTTAAAGTTGTAATTGCAAAAATAGTACATTGAAAAGAATAAAACTATTTAAGCATATTTATAAGAAATAATTTAAAATACATGTATAGTATAATAAAAGAAGACCTACTTAAAACGTCAAAGAGATTTATCGAAACCCTTTAAAGAAGAAAACACACATATGAGCAAAGTCGGCTTTGTATAACATTATCTGAAATGCTTCTTTCACTGCCAAACTCTTCAAAAGAAAAATTTGCAATATTTGCTTTTGGTATATTTCTTTTAATAATTTTCAATCTTGACGTAATTCCCTTCAATAAATATATAGTATATATTAGTGATATAATAATATGAGTAGGGTACTATATATATAGTATATATATATAGTAATTATATATATGATATATAGTTATATTAATTATAATATTATAATAATTATAGTATATATCTTATATATATTGATTATAATTTATCAATAAATATTATATATATATATATATAAGTATTATATATATATAATATATAATATATATATATATTTATAATTAATATATAATAATATATATATATATATATTATATATATATTATAATAAATATAAATTATATAATAATTTCTGATAGCTATGAGTATCGATAGCTGTATAGAGTCGTGATACGATTCTTCCTGACCGCGCGAGGCGCTAAGACCTAGTTATCTCGTCTCTCCACGGAAAGTAGCTGGATTCGCGTGAAATGCTCTGATATATATTGTATATATTTATAAATATATATACCGGTATATTATAAAGAGGGTGTATCATTAATATTGCGAAAATTCGTTTGTATAAATTCCATGATAAATAGTAACATAATTGTGTCCAATAACTTCACCGAAAACTGCTCTCGTTCCAAAGGATACAGGAGTGAATGAAGTCCTTATTTAAACCTTAAGTCTACTAATATAACAGCAAACTAAATTTGGAAAGGTTATTTTAACAAATTCAATCAATTTATTTAATTATAAGAATTCATACATTACTGCACAGAAGAAAATATACAACATAAATAGTACGAAAGCAATGGTGCAAGCTAAGGTAATAACAAATGGTTGACGAAATGAGACACAGCCACAGCGGCATAACAGGCCCTCAAAATTCTGCTACGCCATCTGCATTGCGGACGTTCCAAGATATACCGTTATGTGCGAATTGTGTCACAAGATGGATTATTGTGAGCACTTAAATTCTCGGGACTTTCATCTGTCATGCGCTGCGTAAAACATATGTTTCCAAGGTGACCTCAATTGGAGCAGAAATCCAATGACATTTAGGTCTGGAGACCGGCGTAGGTAAGTTCTGTACCTCCTCGGACTATCCAACGCTGTGTGATAATACAGTGTTCCACACAGTATTCGAGCAACTAAACTTAAATGAGCTGGAGCGCCGTGCATGATATACATTTTCGATCTTAATTTTAATGGGACGTCTTCCAGCAGTGTAGGCAAGTCTCATGTTCAAGAAATTGGGGATAAACGTCTCCAGTAGGCCTCGCTGGTAAAAAGAATGGAACTATCAAATGGTCGCCAACAAATTCCGACCATACATTTCAATGAAAACTGGTGTTTGATGGCGGCTTTCAACTATTGCATGTGGGTTCTCAACAGCCCATCTATGTGATTGTTGTGAACGTTCGATATGCACGTCTCTGAGAAAAGATTTGCCCTCCTCGTGAAACAATATTTCTGTAAATGGTGAGGATGTCCTGGCAATTATTCTGTTGCCATCCAATCGACACAAAGCTACTCTTGCCGGAAAATCTGTTGGTACAAGTGCCTGCACTCGTTGATGTGATAAGGTACAGAAGTTGATTTTTTAAATACCCTGAAAACTGTCGAATGACTTACCTGTAGTGTTGGCAATCTTTCTTGTACTTGTTGTAGGACTGT
>JABUQX010087184.1:42500-44189 GCA_015478945.1 Trachelipus rathkii
TATATATATATTATATATGTATATATATATATTAAACATCCGCAATCACGCATCCGGCATCCGCGTATGTTAAAACAAACATTCCGCATCGCGGTCGAAAAAAATGTTCATTTGCAGTCTCACGAATATATATATATATATGATATATACAAGTTTATAAATTATAATACATATATATCTATATATATTATATATATATATATATATATTATATATATATAGTATATATATAATATTAGTATTATATATATATATTTATATAGTTTATATAGATATAGTTTATATAATCTATATATATATATATATATAACGGCTCAATCGGTAGAACGACAGAGTCGCATGATAAGGGCCCGGGTTCGATCCCTACTGCGGATCCTAGGTAGAAATTACCTAGAGAAGTTCCCCTCCTTGAATAGGACTATGCCCTTGAGGTGTTTATATATATATATTATATATATATATATATAATATATATTACTAATATCATATATATAGTATAAGTTATATATAATATTATATATCATAATATATATATATATATATATATATATATTGAAGCTAAAAAAAAGTTAAGAATTTATTTATTATAAAAAAAAATAGAATTTAAAATTAATCTATTCTTTCTAATATATCATTAAATATATATATATATATATATCATATAGTATATATATATATATATATATATATATAATTTTATATATATAATATATATATATATATGTATATATATTTCTCAAAAAAGGTTAAGAGCCACTAACTTAGAGTATATAACAGTTAAAGTAGCAGAACTACTTGAATATCTCTGAATATTATCACACACAACCCACTCAAACATTAGACATGAACGAGGTTTGTTCAACCTGGGCGATAACATTTTAAAAACACTTTTTGGCACCGCCATTTTCTGAAGATCTGGAAAACCACCTCAAAAACGTTAAATTTAATGTTGAAAGCGGTTATTCAGACAACATCATTACCGGGTTAAAAGCAGAGATACATGAAAGTCAAAAGACGTTATCTCAACTTAAAATTAATCAAGAAACACAATACACCCAGTACAGCCATTCCATTTCTTCCATAGATTTTCAATTTGAAATTTCGAAACTATATTTATACTTAAACACGGTAAACATCATCACTAAGGATACCAACAAGTTAATAAACATTATGCAACACACCTTAATCATTTCTAAATTTATTTTCATACCAATTTCTCACCTCCGTTTTAAAGAACATAAAACTTAAAACAAGTTCCCGTCTAATATTTCACCCCACTCCGGAAAACTATCAATTCCTCTTCTACACCTGGACAATTCATTGCTGACTCGTATTTTGACACATTTAAAATAATATCCTTCCCGATGTATCAGTAATTACTCTATAAATCGGATCATCATTCAGACTTTATACTCTTACTTCTTCCTTAATTTGGAAGAATTAACGTAACATACGATATATATATATATATATATGTATATATATAATATATACTTAAATATATATATATATATATATACTATTAGTATATATATAGTAATATATATATATATAATTATATATATATATATACTATAGTATATATAATATATATATGATTTTTAATATATATATATATTATTATATATTAATATATATATATATAATATATTATATATATACTTATATATATATAATATATATATAATA
>JABUQX010087185.1:0-2500 GCA_015478945.1 Trachelipus rathkii
GTTGTACTTCGTTCAAATCAAGATTTAGTGTTTAACCGTTTCGCATTTGTGAAACGCTTTTCTTTAGTGCGCCGCTTCATTGATGATTTCTTCAAACCAGTTAAGAGAGCATGTTCATAATACATAGATCCAGACTCACTTAGTACATTCTAATGATACCTATTTAAGAATTTTAAAAATTTTGTAAATTAATATCTATGTGATACATTTGGATTGTAATGGATTTTAACATCTATCTCACTCACAGGTGTACTAAAAATATATTTCTCTCTGAAAAGAGGTCAAACACATTTTTTTCAATTCTAAAGGAGAGGAAAATTAATAGAACTGCCTTTGTAGCACATCAACATTTCCCAAAGGAAAATAGCAATCTTTTTTCTCTTCAAGTGTATATATATATATATATATATATATATATATATATATATATATATATATATATATATATATATATATATATATATATATATATATATATATATATATATATATATATATATATGTATATATATATATATATATATATATATATATATATATATATATATATATATATATATATATACATATATATATAGAGAGAGATATATATCTATATATATATATAAATATATATATATATATATATATATATATATATATATATATATATATATATATATATATATATATATATATATATATATATATATATATATATATATATATATATATATATATATATATATATAGATAGAGAGAGAAGAGAGAGAGAGAGAGAGAGAGAGAGAGAGAGAGAGAGAGAGAGAGAGAGAGAGTAGCGCACTTCCAGCGATAGAATTACCCCCCATTTGGCTTATGGTGTGTAGGGTCTACCATGATATTCCAGTACTAGTGCCTAATGGTGCCTAATCCTTTTTCTTTGCGTTCATATCTAATCTACACTTCTCCTCCAGATAACATCTTACAGACACCAACTTATATCCACATATTATATACACATACTTATATCCACACCCCTCTTCTAGACAACATCTTACAGACATCCCTATCCCTTATATCCCTATGTGTGGGGGAGAAAGAATTACCCACAGCTTAAGTTCTGCGTGTCATAGAAGGCGACTAAAAGGACAGTGGTAGTTGGGTTGGTTGCCCACTACCATTACATTTGCCAGGAATGCTAATGCATACTTCGGAGAAGGTCGTGATTGCCTAAAGTGACCTTCTATCTTTCGGCGAAAATGTATGAATCGTATGGGTACATGGAATGTCAGAGGAATAAATGTTGAGGAGAAGAGGAGAGAGGTGATGGATGTATTTAGAAAGGGCAAATTTGATTTGCTCGCTGTGACTGAAACAAAGATGAAAGGAAACAGTGAAAATGAGTGGTGTGGTGTGAAATGTGTATGTGCTGGTGTGGAAAGGAATGAGAGGGGGAGAGAAGGAGTTGCAATTCTGATGAGTGACTTGTGGTACAGAGCTATTGTGGATTTTGTTTGTGAAGAATTCTAATGGTTAAATTTAGGTTTGAAAAGATCAAGATAGTGTGGTTGTGACATATGGTCCATCTGAGGGTAATGTTGAAAAGAGTGCTCTTTTCTAGGATAATCTGAATGATGTTTTTGGATGGGGAGAGTTGAATGAAGCTTCAGATTGATTGTGTTGGGTGACCTAAATGGTTGGATAGTTGACCAAAAAAGGGATGGTACAACAGGTGGCTTTGGGGTGTCGGGAGAAAATAAGAATGGTAGGAATGTGATTGATTTCCGTGAGGAGATAGATATGTGTGTAAGTAATATTTTCTTTAAACACAAGAGTATTCATAAATATACTAGTGTTGGTGTAGGTGGAGATGGTATGGAAGTGAACAGCATGATTGATTTTGTGTTGGTGAAAAAGGGGATGTTGAAGTATGTGTTGAATGTTAAATCAGTGAGGGGGTTAGGAATGAGACTATCGGATCATTATGCTGCTTTATGTAAAATTAAGTTAGTGGGAGCTTGGATAGAGAGGAAGGGGATAAGGTAGGAAGTGGGTAGAATTAAGAGTGAGAAGTTAAGTAAACAAGGTAATAAGGATAAATATTTAAGAGCGCTGCAAATAAATCAGTTGAGTTTGAACAAGTTGAAACTGAACAAATCTGGAAGCAAATAAAGGAAGCGGTTGCCAGTAGTGCAAAAGAAGTATGTGAATGTGCTAAAGTAGGAAGCAAGAATGTAAACAGTAAGTGGTGGAATGAAGAAGTGATGCAAGCGGTTAAAAGTAAAAAAGAAGCATGGTTGAATGTACTAAAAGCCAATGATGAGGTTAAAAAAAATATTTGGAATTATATAAAGAGGAAAAAAGGAATGCATACGTAGGAGGAAAAAAGAAGTAAATGAACAGTTTGGGGAGGATGTCTTGGGGGGTCATTAGTAATTGAGGTAATGGGTAGAGTGAGAAAGTTGAAGAATGGTAAATCTGCAAGTATAGATGAAATTACTGGTAAAATGATCAAGAACGGAGGCGAGATGGTGATTGA
>JABUQX010087185.1:12500-20000 GCA_015478945.1 Trachelipus rathkii
TTGATTAGGATCTTACCCTAGCGTGGTTACATTTAATATATAAAAAATTATACCAAACAAAATACTTTATGCTTTTACATGAAAAGTACATGAGTTGAATTCTAAGCGTGACATGCTTGTCAAACTTTTCAATAGCTAGACATTTGTACAAATATGGAAAGCAGAGCAAGTTTTGTCCATGTATGTGGTGAGTGTTTATCATTCATTGATTCTGCATAAATTTGGGATGTTTTTTCAAAAATTCCCTTTGGAATATTAATGTCGTTTATAGCTTTGACCTTAAAATTTTATATTAAATTAGTAATTTTTGTCATTTCTGAAAACATTTAGAGTACTTACTTTATAATATTTAAAATTTTAAAGGTCAAATATAAAAAGTAAGAAACTTTAAAAAAATTTTATAACAAAAAAGATGGTCTAAAAATCGAAATTGGGTGATAACGATTTAAAATATATAAATACTGGTCTTTATTCACACGTCTGATTTTAATCTAACAACTGTAAATTAATAGGAAAAAAACTTTTAAAAAGTTATTAGTTCATTAGATGTATCGAGTGTAAGACAGATTAAAGCCATTGGGGATGTTTATCCACAATTTTCAGATTTTGCAGATGTGAATTCGGTTGCATGTTTTTATGAAAATGTTTCTAACTATACGGATGTTGTGGAATACTTTTTCGATAGACTAAATAAAATTTGAAGATTTTTGTTATTTACATTCGAGAATCTTGAATGGAGGAACATGAAAATATAAAAAGAATTTTCATTCATGCAGTCTGTCTGCATTTTAATTTTTAACATTTTTCTTATTTTTATTTATTTTATTTTTTACTATTCTTCCTTATATCTTTTTTAAATATTACAAGCACAAGATAAAACTTATGCTTCGAAAATATAATAATAATAATAATAATAATAATAATAATAATAATAATAATAATAATAATAATAATAATAATAATAATAATAATAATAATAATAATAATAATAATAATAATGATAATGATATTGATAATAATAATAATAATAATAATAATAATAATAATAATAATAATAATGATAATGATATTGATAATGATAATGATAATGATAATGATAATGATAATGATAATGATAATAATAATAATAATAATAATAATAATAATAATAATGATATAATAATAATAATAATAATAATAATAATAATAATAATAATAATAATAATAATAATAATAATAATAATAATAATAATAATAACAATAACAATAACAATAACAATAATAATAATAATAATAATAATAATAATAATAATAATAATAATAATAATAATAATAATAATAATAATAATAATAATAATAATAATAATAATAATAATAATAATAATAATAATAATAATAATAATAATAAAAATAATAATAATAATAATAATAATAATAATAATAATAATAATAATAATAATAATAATAATAATAATAATAATAATAATAATAATAATAATAATAATAATAATAATAATAATAATAATAATAATAATAATAATAATAATTAAACTTTAAATATATTTCCTGGAATAGATGAATAAAAAAATAATAATGATAAATATTATTTTTTTAATAATTCACAAGCCAACGAAAACAAACTTTTTGAAAACCTTTTTAACGTTAATAGGTGATTCTTATGGTTTTATTGTTGCTGATTCCATATCTGACCTCAGTTTTGTTCTATCACCCACAGTTTCGTCACAGTGGGACTTCGTTACAAACTAGAAAATTAGCGGAATATACTATAGGAATGCAAAGTAAAATAGTGTTGCAATATGTAGAAACCTTTTAATTACTTCTAAAAATGAAAATAAATTAAAATAGTGTTACAATAAGTAGTAACCTTTTAATTACTTCTAAACATGAAAATACCTTTTTATCACGTGGGCTTATATGTCCATTTCTTTATATTTCCTTTCAAACTTCTCCCTGAAGCTTGTGTATTGGATTTTCTCCTGTGAGTCGCTTGCTGAACTTCTCGGTGAAGTGACCAGCAATAGTCTCCCATCATAGTGGTATTCCAGCGGCCCTGATACCTTCTTTCCATCACTTTGATATCCTGATAGAAAAGTTCACCCTGCTCCTCACTTACATCCCCAAATTGTGGGGGGGAAAAATCAAGGTGACTGTTCATAAAGTGAATCTTCAGGCTAATCAAACATCCTAACTCTTTGAACTTCTCCAGCATTTTAGCTACAACAGAAATATACTGTGGGTCCTTTTTGTTGCCCAAAAACTTGCTTACAACCTGCTTGAATGATACCCAAGCCTCTCTCTCATTGACTTTCATTTTTGATTCAAAGTTGGAATCGAACATTAATTTCCGGATATCAGATCCAACAAAACATGAAACATTGCCGATCTTTGGATAGGGCTTTCAAGAACTGTTTCATTAGGTCTAATTATATGTCTAGAAGTGGCAGCAGAATGTGTTCCGGATGCACGAGGTTCTTGTTCAGAATGTTCTTCTCTCCAGGCTTTAAAACTTGTCTTGTAGCCCAGTTTTTTCTTGACCAATATTGATCTCTCGCCCTACTATCCCATTTACATAAGAAACATGGGAATTTGGTAAACCCACTTTACTGACCAAGTAGCATGCATATAACACCTTCAGATCGCCACACATCTTCCAACCATAACTAAACCAAGGTTTTCATAACTCGCCTTCAGATATACAGAATGAGCAACAGGTAATAATGCATAGGTGTTACCATTGTTTAATACGATAGCCTTTAAGATAGTTTTAGAGGAGTCTATGAAAAGCCTCCATTCCTCAATTTTATTGTCTATTCCGAATTCATTCGTCAAACCTGCAATATCTGATCAGGATACTAAATCATCAGCTTGTTGAAAATATTGAGCAAATTGCTGCTCTCTTCTCCTATATACAATAATGTTGGTTCCTTTTACCAACATGTTCTTTTCCCTGAGTCTGGAGGCAAGGAGTTCAGATTTCTCCTTTGTTAAGTCTAAATCCCTAACCAAATTATTTAGCTCGTTTTGAGTAAACAACTTAGATTTTACACTTTCTGTAGTACATTTATACTCTTCATCAGCTTGTTCATGTTCATCAGACTTGGCATCACTAGGCATTCCAGTGTATCATCATCAAAAACCTCTGGTGGTGTAGGCACAGCACAGGAAGATCTGGACCATGGCCTACTTGCCGAATGGCAGATGGTAGGTTAGGGTACACTGTTACTTTTTTATTCCTTTGTTTGCAACCTGCAACATCAACGCTACAATAGTAACTCATTAGAATGGTTTCTTGACTCCCTCATATCATTTTTCCGTTGTTTTGACAACTTCCTAAAATCTTCAACACATACATCGCATACCTTATGTGGTGCCCAAGACTTACCCTGATCACCGAGCTTCGCTCCAAAGTATGAGAGGCAGAATTTCTTAACGAACTCTGTAATGTGCTTCGATGTATCTCAGTAACAAACTCACCACAAATATAGCAAAAACTATCAGGAGAGTTTTTGCAACCACGGCTAGCCATTGTACTCAACATTTGCACTAAAATGTGAGAAACGTAGGTACCGATGACGTCACTACGCGTCAGCTACAAACAAACGAAAAAGAAGATGACGAAGAATCCATAGGTATATATATAAAAACGATGAATTAATTTGCTAACAATTTTTTAAAATATTTAGTTGTGAATTGTAAAAAAATGGTGGGTGACACAGAATTTTCATTGTCATATTCGAATTCAGCACTAAAAACATAAGAATAAGGCAAATTCAATCAAAATGTTTTTTCATCGTCGGCCTGTGATAATTGAAAAGACAAATGAAATTCAACCTTTTTACATCATCATTAATTAATCAAATGTTTTATGGCTTTAATAAAGGGAAGACTTTATCCTCGGACCCCCTACTTTTTGAAGTCAAAATCAAAATTTTCCCATTTTTTTTTTATTATCTAGATTATTAGAAATATTCCTCCTGAAAATCATGGTGTAATTATTTTTTTAAAATTCTAAATGGTTTTTTTAGATACTGAAATTTATTTAGAGAGGTGTCAAACTAAAAAATTTCAATTCCAGTCAAAATTACAATTCCAGGTTCAGGCTGAAAAAAAAAATGTTTTATTTATAATTATAGAAAATCTATTTTTTTTTTCATATTCCCAACCTTCCACCCATTCTTCGGATTTTACTCAGTCAAATAAATGGAGTCGAAGCCGGAGCCACAGTCGGAGCCGGAGCCGGAGCCGGAGCCGGAGCCGGAGCCGGAGCCGGAGCCGGAGCCAGGGTATAAATTTTTTTCCTGAAATAATTTTTTGGATGAAAAATTTATTGCCAGAAAACGTACTGAACAATTTTCAAATAGTGCAGAATCCTTAGTCGGATCCGGAGCCGGATCCGGAGTAAGAGCGGAGTCGAAGTCGGAGCCGGTGTCGGAGCCAGAGTATGAAATTTTTTCGAAAAATATTTTTTTAGGTGAAAAATTTATTGTCAGAAGACGTGCTGAAAAATTATCAAATAGTGCAGAAACCTTAGTCGGATCCGGAGCCGAAGCCGGAGTCGGAGCCGAGCCGGAGCCGGAGCCGGAGCCGGATCCTGGGTATGAATTTTTTTCAGAAAATATATTTTTAGGTGAAAATTTATTGTCCGAAGGCGTGCTGAACAATTTTCAAATAGTGCAGAATCCTTGGTCGGAAACGGATCCGGAGTCGGAGCGGAGCCAGAGCGGGAGCTGGAGTTTGAAATTTTTTCGAAAAATATTTTTTTGATGAAAAATTTATTGCCAGAAGACGTGCTGAACAATTTTCAAATAGTGCAGAATCCTTAGTTGGATCCGGAGCCGGATCCGGAGTCAGAGTGGAGTCGAAGTCGGAGCCGGTGTCGGAGCCGGAGCCAGAGTATGAAATTTTTTTGAAAAATTTTTTTTTAGGTGAAAATTATATTGCCAGAAGACGAGCTGAACAATTATCAAATAGTGCAGAAACCTTAGTCGGATCCGGAGCCGAAGTCGATGTCAGAGCCGGAGCCGGATCCGGATTCTGGGTATGAATATTTTTCGGGAAATATTTTTAAGGTGAAAAATTTATTTCCAGAAGACGTGCTGAACAATTTTCAAATAATGCAGAATCCTTAGTCGGATCCGGAGTCGGAGCGGAGTTGAAGTCAGAGCCGGATCCGGATCCGGAGCCGGAGCCGGAGCCGGAGCCAGAGCCAGAGCCGGAGCCGGAGCCGGAGCCGGAGCCGGAGCCAGAGTATGAAATTTTTTCCAAAAATATTTTTTTTAGGTGAAAAATTTATTGCCAGAAAACGTGCTGAACAATTATCAAATAGTGCAGAAGCCTTATTCGGATCCGGAGCCGAAGACGAAGCCGAAGTTAGAGCCGGAGCCGGAGCCGGAGCCGGAGCCGGAGCCGGAGCCGGAGCCGGATCCTAGGTATGAATTTTTTTCAGAAATTATTTTTTTAGGGGAAAATTTATTATCAGAAGACGTGCTGAACAACTTTCAAATAGTGCAGAATCCTTAGTCGGATCCGGATCCGGATCCGAAGTCGGATCATGATTAGGAGCGGAGCCGGAGCCGGAGCCGGAGTATGAAATTTTTTCGAAAAATAATATTTTGGGTGAAAAATTTATTGCAAGAAGACATGCTGAACAATTATCAAATAGTATAGAAACCCTAGTCGGATCCGGAGCCGAAGCCAAAGTCAGAGCCTGAGCCGGAAACGGATCCTGGGTATGATTTGTTTTCGGGAAATATTTTTTAGGTGAAAAATTTATTGTCAGAAGACATGCTGAACAATTTTCAAATAGTGCAGAATCCTTAGTCGTAACCGGATCCGGAGTCTTAGTCGGAGCGGAGCCGGAGTATGAAATTTTTTCGAAAAATAATATTTTGGGGTGAAAATTTATTTGCAAGAAGTCGTGCTGAACAATTATCAAATAGTGCAGAAACCTTAGTCGGATCCGATGCCGAAGCCGAAGCCGAAGTCAGAACCGGAGCCGGAAACGGATCCTGGGTATGAATTTTTTTCGGCAAATATTTTTTTAGGTGAAAAATTTATTGTCAGAAGACGTGCTAAACAATTTTCAAATAGTGTAGAACCCTTAGTCGTATCCGGAGCCAGAGCCGGAGCCGGAGCCGGAGCCGAAGCCGGAGCCGGAGCCGGAGCCGGAGCCGGAGCCGGAGCCGTGTCGAATAATGGGATTGAATTTTTTTTAAGAAATATTTTTTTAGGTGAAAAATATATTGTCAAAAGACTTACTGAACAATTTTCAAAGAGTACAGAAACCTTAGTCGGATCTGGAGCCGAATTCGAAGCCGGAGCCGGAGCCAGAGCCAAAGCGGAAGCCGGATCCTGGGTATGAATTTTTTTCAAGAAATATTTTTTAAGGTGAAAAATTTAATGACAGAAAACGTGCTGAACAATTTTTAAATAGTACAGAAACCTTAGTAGGATCCGGAGCCGAAGCCGGAGTCGGAACCGGATCCTGGGTATGAATTTTTTTCAATAAATATTTTTTTAGGTGAAAAATTTATTGCTAGAAGTGCTGAATAATTTACAAATAGTGCAGAATCCTTAGTCGGATCCGGAGCCGAAGTCGGAGCCAGAGCCAGAGCCGGAGCCGGAGCCGGAGCCGGAGCCGGAGCCGGAGTCTCATCTCGGGTACGAATTTTTTTCAGGAAATATTTTTTTAGGTGAAAAATATATTGTCAGAAGACGTACTGAACAATTTTAAAATAGTACAGAGGGAGAAGAAGAATAAATTGTATAGAGGTTTTATGGATTTGCAACAGGACTAATAGGGAAACTCTATGGAAGGTGTTAGTGATATATGGTGTTGGTGGTAAGCTTCTGAATGGAATCAAAAGTATGTATGACGATAGTGAATCATGTGTAAGAATAAATGGAGTCGAAAGTGATTGGTTTAATTTTAATAGCGGAGTGAGGCAGGGATTTGTTATGTCTCCTTGGTTTTTCAATTTGTATATGGATGGGGTTATGAAAGAATTAGAGGGGGGGGTGGCAGGGGATGGTGTTAGAAATTAGAATGATGGAGAATGGAAGAGAGTTGAGGGTGCCATACCTATTATATGCGGATAATTTGGTTTTGTGTGACGAATCTGAAGAGAGTCTAAAAGGATTGGTAGAGAGATTTGGCAGGGTGTGTAAAAGAAGGGGTTTGAAAGTAAACGTAGATAAGAGTAAAGTTATGGTTGTGAGTAAGGACAGTCCTCGGTGTGAGGTTATGTTAGATGGTGAGCAGCTGGAACAAGTGTCTTAGTTTAAATATTTAGGATATATGTTGGATGATAAGGGAGCGGATGATGCGGAGTGTAGTAGGAAAGTTGTGAATGACAGGAAGGTGGCTGGTGCAATTAAATCATTGGTAGATGTAAAAGAACTAAGTATTGAGTGCGCTAGGGTCTTACATGAGGGTATGTTGTTACTTGTGTTAATGTATAGTAGAGAGTCTATGGTCTGGAATAAGAGGTATAGATCTAA
>JABUQX010087186.1:0-40000 GCA_015478945.1 Trachelipus rathkii
AAATTATTATTATTATTATATTATTATTATTATTTATTATTTATTATTATTATTATTATTATTATTATTAATAATTATGTATTATTATTATTATTATTATTATTATCTGTTTTAATCACGAATTATGTATTATTTAAATATTATTTATTAATTATAATAATATTATTATTATTATATTATTTATAATTCATTATTTGAATTAATAATATAAGTTATTATTATTATTCATTATTATATATTATATGTAATTGTCATGGTACATCCATTCTCCACGGTTTAGATGTTTTTTAAATACAAGCACCCAATAAAAGCGCAAAGTATTCCAAATTATAACAAACCTAAAATATGCACCAGGATTACTGGAGCGGTATTTTGCTTTTCCAGTCCCCAACGGCCTAAAATAATTTGAGGCTGCTTGCGTGCATTGTATAAAGCATCATTTTCGTCTGTAGATATTAGGACATAACCACTTTCTTGCAATAAAGTTTTGCCCCACTTAAACTGTTTCAAATTTATCATCATCTTCTATCCTGTCGTATGTGTTGCAATTATATTAATGGTGGTTGCGAAAATTTGTGTCGTCGTGACTCTATTTAGTTAGTTCTCAAAGTCTAGCAGTTTAGTAACCTATACTATATATATATAAGCTTATATATATATGTAACATATATATATATACTATTATATATATTAGTATAAATATATATAATTATATACTACTTTATAACTTAGTATATTTATCTAAATATTATATATATTATAATAGTTACTATATATATTATTTATATATACTATATATATATAGTATATATAAAATAGTATAATATAATTTATATATATATATTAATATACTATATATAATATATATATATATCATATAATATATAATATAATGTAATATACTGATATATAGTATATATATACCATATATATTATACTATACTTATATTTATATTATATATATATATACTCCTATATATATTATATATTAAATATATAACTATTATATAATACCTATATATATATATATAATATAGATATATATATAAATAAATATTATATATATACATAAATTATATTATTATATATATATATATATATATTTATAGAATATAAAATATATATATATTATTATTATATATATAGCTATAAATATATCTAAAGTTATATATTAAATACCATATTATAGTATATATATATATATATGTAATTGAATATACACCCTAGTAAAGAGTGCATATATATATATAATATATATTTGTGTAATTTAAAAATAGATATAATATAATATATAATATAGTAATTATATATATATATATATAAATATATATATATATAAAAAATATATATATATAATAATATATATATATAATATATATTATTATATATTATGATTTTAATAACTATATCTGTATATACATATTTATATATACCTATATATATATATATATATAATATAATAATATATATATATATAGTATATATATATATATATATATATAAGGAATACCTATAGTATATATATATATTATACTATATATATATACCTTGATCAGCAGCCATTTTAAGGGAGACAGCGGTTTCTTGTCGTGTTGAAATTCAATTAGAACCTGTATTTTTTAGTGCAAAATCTTGTATCAATTGAAGAACGATATCCCCATGAGTTAATTAACGCCCAAATATATATATTAAGAACTCATTAGTTATTCATAATAATCAAGAGTAACGGCAAAAAAATTACATTTTATGTGGCTTGTTCCATTTTATTTTATTACTTATTATTATATTATTATTATTATTATTATTATTAATTATTATATATTAGTATTATTACCTTATTATGATTATTATTATTATTATTATTATTATTCATTATTATTATTATTATTATTATTATTATTATTATTGTTATCATTATTCTTCTTATTTTTATTATTAACATAGTACTTTTAATTTTATGACTAGTATTATTATATTATTATTATTATTATTATTATTTTTATTATGTTTATTATTATTATTTAATTATTTATTATTAATTATTATATTATTATTATTATTATTAGTTATCATATATTATATATTATTATATTATTATTTATATTATTATTATTGATTATTATTATTTATTATTAATTATTATCTATGATTATCTTAATTATGTATTATTTATTATTAGTTATTATTATTATTATTATTATAGTTATTACTTATGTTTATTATTATGATTAGTTATTATATTAATTATTTAATTAGTTTTTATATTATTATTTATTATTATGTATTATTTATTAATTATTATACCTTATTATTATTATTTATTATTAGTTATTATTGAGTATTATTATTATTATTATATTATTTAAAAATTATTATTATATTATTATTAGTATTACTTATAATTATATTAATTATTATTAGTATTATTATTATATTATTATTATTATTATTCTATATTATTCATTATTATTATCTATTATTATTATTATTATTATTATTATTATTATTATTATTATTATTATTATTATATATTTATTATTTTATTTCCTTATCCTTTAAACCGTACTCGTCTTTATTGTTATTGTTCGTTCTATTGTTATTGTAGGACTGAGATTTAATTTCTTTAAAGAGGTTTCTTTTTCTATTTTTATATCTTTTATTATTATTTATTATATTTTATTATTGATTATTATTATTATATTATTATGTATTATTATCATTACTCATTATTATTATTATATTATTATTATTATTATTATTATTATGATATTATTATTATATATTATTAGTTATTGATATTTATTATTATTATGTATTATTATTATTATTATTATTATTATTATTATTATTATTATTATTATATTATTTATTATTATTTATTATTTATTATTATTATTATTATTATTATTATTATTATTATTATTATTATTATTATTATTATTATTATTATTATTATTATTATTATTATTATTATTATTATTATTATTTTTATTGTTGTTATATATTATTATTATATTATTTTTATTTGCTGATTGTTATTCATCTCCAGAATAACGCATGAGTATTTCGGAATAAAAATTAATTAGAGGTCTTTTTGCCTCGCCAGTATGTTGATGTTGCTCATAATTTTGAAATTTATAGGAATGTTGGTATACTTAAAGCAAGTGACGTTTATAAGCTAAGACTCCTTGAAACTATATATAATAAATTACCGTTATTTTCCCGAAATACTCCCGTTGCTCCAGTTGCATGATGCCAGCTACGAATTGTGCTCTACCACTAATTTTGTACTGGCATTTCCTAGAGTTGACAATGTTAAACTATTTTTTTTTATATTCCTGTATTTGTGTTTGGAATTCTCTATCTGATGAAATAAAGTTGTCTCCTCTATCGACTTGTAAGAGAAAATTTATAGAGCTTACTTTGCAAGAGCATTAATTTAGCGCTGTTTGAGTGTGAATTTTTGCGTGAAGGGTTTACCTGACCTTGAATGGGCTTTCTCAGAGATATATTAAATTATTTATATTTTTTAATTTTTCTATTATTATTTTCAAAGTTATGTACTTTATGTATGGTCATTTTTTTGTATTTTTTTGTAATTTTTGAGAAATATCTACAATTATCTATCTATTTATCTATCTATCTTATCTATCTGTCTATCTATCTATCTATCTATCTATCTATCTATCTATCTATCTATCTATCTATCTATCTATCTATCTATCTATCTATCTATTCTATCTATCTATCATATCTATCGTATCGATCTATCTATCTATCATCTATTTGTGATTTATCTATTATTACCTTATATTCCTTTTATTCGATATCCCGTTGTTTATAGTTTTCGAAAAGACAAAATAAAATATTTGATTTGCGTTCTTATAATTTATCCCAATAACATGATTATTAGCGATTAATAAGTATTAGATATTTATTAGTGAAATTCTTTCTCAACATATCCTAATATATATATTTATATCTTTTCATGTGCTGTTCTTGGGACATTCTTGGATCTCACATTTTGAGTCCACCTATGATTAGGCATTAAATAACCCAGGAAATCATAAAGTATCATTCTCTAGAGTTTTATTGCCAAGATTTGAGGATGTTCCAAGAGTAATAAATCGTGACATAGCACCTGATACTACGCATGTTTTGATATTCTCTATTTTCTTTATTTACCTATGACTATGCGTTTTATTAAACTTGAATTTATCGAATAGTTTAGCATAGCCTATACGATAACTACTCGGGGTTTGAATCCTTTGAAATAGTTCTTGAGGAGAAGGTCTCGTCGCCATTCGGCTAAAAAGTAAAGGACAAAAGAGAAAATAAGGTGTTGAATTCTTAAAAATGAAATATTTTTTATTGGAAAAAAATTTGACGTCATGTAAGTCATTTTACTAAAGCCGTATATTTGACAGTAAAATATATTTTATTAATTAAAAAGAAGGCTGATTATTGCATAAATGAACAATTCACCTATAGTATTTCTCAATAAAATTTATATTAAAGAATTTCTAATTTTAAAAGAGGGTTTAACTTGAAGTAATGAAGTGAGTTCTAATTTTACTTAAAAAATAAAAAACAAATTAGTGAAAATTTGTTTGACTTATGAATTAATTTAAAAACTGCAAAAAGATAACTGTTTTTAGACATTTACTGAGAAATATATCTTTGAAAGGAAAATTTACTGTTGCAAATTTTTAAAAATACTTTCCTTGAATTTAGAATGACATTTATACGGAGTCGTTTAAAATAAATTGTTTCGACTCGACTCCGACTCCGACTCCTTAAATTCAAATTTTGGATTTTCGACTTCCGACTCCGACTCCGAAACCCTGGTTTAAAACAAAATTTTCGACTCCGACTCCGACTCCGGACTCCGACTCCACTAAACAAAAATTTTCGGACTTCCGACTCCGACTCCGATCCGACGACTCCACTCAAACAAAAAAATTTGTCGATTCTCAGACTCCTACTACCGACTCCGACGCTCCAGCAGCCAAATTCAAATTTCACTCTTATTTCAGACTAGTGCTTTCAGAGATGTCAACAGTAGAAACATTTTTTTTGTTTCAACTATTTTTTTTCGCTTTGCTTAATTCAGAATTAAAAAAAATAATACCACTTTTCCAATGAATCTAATCACCACAACCAATGCTTATACTCTCGGATAAGAGTGACCATAAAAGAATATAAAATGCTGGCGGCCAACACATTGCTATAACAAAAAATAGTATTTTTTCAGTTTCAGAAGCACAGAATGTTATAACGTAATTATAATGCGCAAAAATTTTTATTTTTATTAATAGAACAGCAAAATTATTAAAATTAACAGCTTTGAATTACATATTTCAGTCTCAAGTGTATGGTTAAAAAGGTTAAAATCAGGAGAAGTATTACTTAATTACGTATTGTCGACAATATGAAATATGATATAGTATCATATAGATATATTACACGTTATATCCCTTATTTAAGGTTAAATGAGTATATTATATATGAATATATATATATATATATAATTTAACTAATAGTGTATATATACTATATATATAGTATATATATATATATGTGGAATTTAATATTATATAATTAGCGGAGTGAGGCAGGGATCTGATATGTCTTCTTCCATGGCTATTAATGTATATGGATGGGGTTATTGAAAGAAATTAGAGATGGGGGGTGCAGTGAAATTGTGTGTGATAGAATGATGGTAGAATGAGAGTATGAGTGGAGCGTTGTCTCTAGCGCCATATAATGCGAGCATAATTTGGTTTTGGTTTGAATAGTGAATCGTGAAAGAGAGGTTTGAGAGGATTTGGTTAGCGGAGAGATTTGGGCAGGAGATGTTATGGAGGGTTGGAAAGGTAATCCGTTTGATAAGGGAGCTAAGGTTATGGTGTTTGAGTGTGAGGTGAGGACGTCCCTCGATTATGAAGTTATGTAGATAGCCCAGTGAGGCAGCTGGAAAACAATGTGTCTAGTTAATAGGAATAATTTAGAGATATATCGTGGATAGAAAAGGGAACGGAAGAGTGCAGAGTAGTTAGGGATAGTGAGTGAAGGGACAGGAAGGTGGCTAGAGTGCAATTAAAAATCGTTGAGTGGATTGCCTCCCAAAAGGACTAAGTCTTGACGTGCGCAGGGAGTCTTTCATGAGGGTATGTTGTACCTGTGTTTATAGTATAGTAGTGAGGACTATTGGTGTGGAATAGGACGGGTATAGACTCTAAAGTTTCAATGTGTGTTCAGTGGATGAGAAGAGTAGACATTTCTAGGGGGGGACGTGTTGAGGGTGTGAGGAAAGAATTTGATGTTAGAAAGTAAAGTGGAGTGAAACGTATTAGAAGAATGTATGTGGTGTGAAGAAAAGGAGATAAATGAGAGAATAAAGGAGAAAGTGAGCGTGAGAGAAGGTATTGGTCCATGGTGGGAAAAGGATAGTCGAATGAATATAGTCGGTTGGTGTAAGAGGATGGTGATATAAGTGGTGAGGTGGTTGTTGGGGATCGATCCGGCTGGGAAACAGAAGAACAAAGGTGGATTGTGAGTTCCAGTGAAAGGAATGTCTAGAGGGACGAGTAAATCGTGAGTTGCAGAGGCGAGAAGGATAAGATGCATGATAGGAGGAAGATAATGTCGGGGTTTTGTGAGTGGGGTATGGTTTTGGCCCTATCCTGGAATGCAAGGGGAAGGAAAACTTCTACACTGACTATATGCCCCACCTCCCGTGAGTGGTCGTACGGCGGTCCTATGAAGCCTTCTAAAGGGTGGATTTTCTGACTGAGACAAATTCTCACTAATAGGTATTAGAGGGAGCGAAATTAAGGCTGGACTTTCTTTTCAACTTGTGTCAAATTCTTCTACTATCTTTTCTTTTCCGATGCAGTTCACTTGACCCTCTACCCCCAGTCTTATGGGAAAAAAAAGGAAGATGACATATATATATATATTGTGACTGCGATCTCACCTATATATATAAAATGAGTATATATATATATAATTCACTATTTTATAGTCCGACATATATATATATATATCTATAATTATATAGTGATACAGTGAATAATATGGTATTACTTATCATATTATACTAAATATAATACATATATAGTACGTAGTATGCCTAACATAATATATATATATACAGAATTATAAGTTATTATATATATATATTGTACCTAATATATATATAGGATATATATCATATCTATAATATCACTACTCATTCAGTCATTCTAGTATATAAATATAATATATATATATATAATATCATAGTATACTATACTTATTTATATTATTATTATATATATACGTATACAACTTATATATGATATATATATAATTATATATACGTATATATATTAAGTAAATACCTGATACTATATACGCATATAATAATATATTAATTGCTATATTATATAATATACATAATTATATAAATATATAATATAAATACTATAGAGTTATAATATACATAGATATATATATAGATATGGATATATATATATATATATAATCTAGTTTATATAGTATATATTATATATAAGTAATGTGTCAGAATATTATCAATATGTACTGATTGTGTAAGCATGAGTAATATAAATAGTATTTCCTTTAGTATAGCCTTACTAACGTAGTATGTACGAGATATAATGATGATAATATAGTAAGCTCAGGGTCCCATCCTTAGCCCGGTATAAGTAAAATAATACTTCCGTATTCCTCGTAGGTAAATTATATAAGTGGAGGTAACTATCTCATAAGACTACAGATATGATCCAGTATATAAGTCCAAATACGTATATACTATAAGTCCCATGATATTATAATATATAATATAGGATTTGGGACATTTACCAATAAATGTCCCAAAGTGTCTATTATATTAATAGATGAGAGTATTAGTATAGTAGTTATTAAAGTCAAACTAAAATTTATTATTAGAATAGCTATATAATATTATCTATTAATATTAAAACGTAATGCACTAAAGATAGTTATTGAACAAGGAAACCAAATATAGAAAAACTTCCCCTTCCATAAAAATGAATAGCGATGTAGACAACACCTCTTTAAAATTGAAAGAAGTTAAATAAATATATTAATAAATAATAATAAATAGATAATGAATAATAATTAAGTAATAAATAAATGATATATATACCCAAATAATAATAAAAATATTCATAAAATTCTTCGTGGTGCCAAATATATAAAAATTGAAAGCTTTATATAATACATGGCAGAAATTGGTAAAGAATAGTTCCGAGTTTATGATTACCTAAAATAATTAATCAATTAATTCAATATTAATATAAATTATAGTTTCTCCTATAATATTTGATTATAGATGAAGTATATAATTTTATCTTGAATATTATTAATAACACTTAATATTAAGATATAATCCCTCCTAATAATAGAATATTGAATGCCCAATGATATCCCATTTTAAATAATTGCCCAATGCTAAAATAGATAAGATAATTATATAATTGAATAATTTGAATAATTAATAATTAATAATTATTTATTAATTTATACCGTCCTGTCTGTGTATAAAGATCCTCCTTCGCATCTCCGGAAACTTCCGGATATCTCTCTCGAGTCGTTCCAGCCCTTTTATCGATTGATATAGAATGTATAATTTCGACTCCCGTATCTCTGTCGAGATCTAAACGACTCCATCTCTTTGTCATCTTATGATGTGACTATAAATCTCGTGAATTGCCTACTCCCGTTCCTGTGACTCCTCACGTTGCTACATTGTATTTCTTTCTGATATGTCTCGTCTGTAGTCCTTCTCGATCTCCGAAGAGGCTCCTGGTGTATAATATATTGCACGACTCTACCCTCGACTCTCGACTCCGACGTACTCTCTGACTCCGACTCTTCGTCAGCCCTGGTCTAATTAATATAAAGGAGAACTCTTTGCATAATTTTTTAAATTTTTTTAAATTTTTTTAAAAATTAAATCTCTCCTTGCTCAAAAAATAATAATAAGATGAAAGTCTTTAATATTATGTTCCATTATTTCCTTCCCGCATATCGTATATCTTACTTAAATAATAAATATCTCTCATAAACCGCTTAATCATTTCCCGTTATATTCTAGAACGTTTTATTGTTTATTAAATTCCATAAGTGTATTAATTAGATAATTGCGCTAAAATATTGTCTCTAAGTTGAAAGTTTAAAGCAAATTACCCATTGTCTCGATTTTTAAAATGTGTGTATTTTTTAGTTAGTGAGATGTAATAGGATTGCTATATTTTTTCTATTGTTCTTAAAGATAGGTTAACTAAATTAATAAATTCTGTTACTCTATTCAGTTTTCACTATAGATTCCGTATGTTCTATAATTGGATGAGGAAATATTAATATAATTGAAATTTTAATCTAAAAAAAATTGCCAATGGTTGTGTAAATACCTTCAAATTAAAGTTTTAGAGCATTTCAAAAGCTTCAAAATGATATAAAAACCTTTGCTATAAGTACAATATTAAGTGAGTTTAAATCATGATCAAATGTGAGTTATCTTAATAATTTTTTGTTCTCTTCTGCCCCATGATCCCCGCAATTTATAAATGTGTAAAGAGTTAGCTCTAAGGCCCTCACTCATGTAAGTTTACGCTAGGATACCACGCAAAATCCTTTAATGAATTTGCTTAGTATATATATAAAGGGAACTCCCGATATTCAGGAGTCATGTTTCCCTTGAAAATTCTGTCGACAACGGAATCTATTGTAATAAGCAGTTTAAAATTGCCGATTTAAAGGCTAATATATACAGGATATTAACCCCCTAAAATATCTCCCTACATAATTTTTGAAGCGGTTATAGTCGAAAGTCCTATTGTGATGTGAACTCTCCGGATTAGAGCACTATATAAAAAATACGCACGTATACGAGTAGCCCCCCGTTCTTACTACCAAAAGGCACATAAATCTTTCCACATTGGCCGTTCCTAAACTAATAAGAAAAATATAACCTCAATATTTTAATAGTAAGTCCTTTGTGAGAACAAATCCGGCGAGTACGGATAACACCATCTTTTAGTTATTGCATGAAAATTTTCAATAGTCGGATATTGAACAAACATTTTCTTCATTCATCAAGAATTATTACGTACTGAATCCAAAATTTTAAAAACGTGTTATGAGAATGAAACCCACACATACCCACAACCCTATGCGAAGCGACCGAAGTGACAATAACTTATAATATTACAATTGATTAATCATAAAAATAGGTATATATGTATACCTATTAGTAGACTAGTGTAAAGAATATACTATTTAGTAGAGATTTTTATAGGTTTTATGAGATCGTCGTATTATATATTATGAGGTACTGGATATAGTATATCATATATATAATATTATATATCGAACCCTTCTAGATCTTCTATTTTGGAAATCCCTAAACATTGGGGTGGATTAGTTGCGCCATGACATACAAAGAACAACAAGAAACCGTTCGGGTAAGTAAGCCGACAGTGTGATCGTAAAGTCGAAAGCCCGATACATTCGTCGCTTTCCCTTCCTTACTATCCCCCTCAATACCGTACAAGTGAGACAGCCCTCGTCGACCCGTCAAAAAAAATCTACCCCCCTGGGTGCTCACAAAACATCTTGGCATGGACTCTCAACTGTCGTATTCTCTGTCAATGAAGAGTTTTCCTTTTGGGACAGACCGTTCAGAATGCCATATTCCCGTTCAAAAATTGAGATCTCCACTGCCACTACTATTATTGTTGGTTTCTTGTGGAGTCTTTGGAAGCTTCACATCTACTCTAATATCCTCCAAGGAGTATCCTTACGACCCATCCAATCAACTGAATTTTTCTTCCGAGATCTCTACTCCCTGTCGGTTCGATCTTCTTATCCCAAAGCTAACCCACTATGCCAGGTAACCTACAGTGAACTAACTATCATTCATCCAATTCCAATCCTCCTTATCCACGTGACCACCCAGCCCTGCAATATGATAATTACCACTCACCGTTCCTAAATTCTTATCTCAATTTACTTCACTTTCCCAGTTTTCTAAAACTACACACAGAGACCTTCTCAAACAATGTTCCATTCCGTCATTTATCCAATTATATTCTCACACCCTTAAACAAAAATCCCCGCCCCCCCAGAGACCCAATGTGTCCATCGGAACAATTTGCCCAACTCTAGATCTAAAACTCATATATAATTCCAGACGCCCATACCTCAAATATACACGGTATATTACATTATATAGAGTCGTGATTTGGCTAACAAGTTATAAACTCGAATCGGCGATAAACCCGTAGGTGCGACTTAAGGACTTAGTCATCTTTGACATTCACCGGCGATAATCAGGACTTAATTTACACCTGTAATTAAATTGCGCAAAAAAGAAGAGATATAGTATAAAAAATTAAAAAGTGTATAGACTGTCCACAGGCAAACCTATCTATTTGAGCAGAAGACAAAGAAAATATACTATTGACATACAAGAAGAAAAGTCCTCTACCACCCTTAAAAACGCCACTTGTGCCTACAACAGACGATCATGCCAAAAGTCTACAAGAAGATCCACCACAGAGCAGCTAGAGGCATAGACTCAATGGAACGAAACCCTAGGCGAGAACCATGCGCCAAGAGGGTAAAATTGATAAGTAAATGAAAGTACTCCAGAAGATAATAAATATGAAAACTATTCAAGAGGCACAAAAATAAAAATACAGAAAAAATAACAAACGGTAAAATCAACCAAGAAATCTGAAAATTTAACTTCCATAACGCCAACAACTCTAACACCTATAATAATTCCCGATACAATACAACCCGGTGATATAGCGAGTTCCTTTATCGAGTTGGAACAAAAATTAAGCATCCCAACAAATTACTTATAATGAAAGAATATAACCAGATTACAGTGAGATAACCAACACTGTCCTTAAAAAAAAGTTAATAATTCAAACAATGAGCCGATAATAGGACACCCAAGCTAGCCAGAGCCCGAAATGGAATGTATCTAAATCGCCGCACCAGAGACTCTCTACCAGACTGCTTGAATTAGGCTCTCCTGACGGGAGATATTGTGATCGAATTCGGATCCACAAGCGTCTAAACACTTGGCTTGTATATATTGTTTTAAGCAGGAAAAAGAAGATTGCTAAACCTTGACATTAGCTTTTGTGACCTTAAGTAATAAAATAATGGTATGATATCCTAATAAACGATACTTTGTCTGAGATGAGTACAAGTAACTAACATAATTAGCCTGTGGTCTTCTTTGTGTTCATGGTGAGCAAGCGGCTGCTAAAGGTGAATTATATATTAAAACCACCTTCAATGAGATATTACTGACTAGTATAATATTTTTGTACATGAGCTAATAACGAAATAATAAGAGACAATAATAAAAAAAAATAGAAGACATAAAAGAGAAAAGATAATAATAATAAGTAAGATGATATACTGCATATATAATAGCGAGTATTTTAATAACATAATAATCACTTAAGCCAATACATTAAGTCTAGCGCAGAGTTTTTCTCTCTAGATTTTGACACTACTATGAGATAATATACAGATTAGACTCCTTAATGTTACACATTTATAGTGAGATTCGAAGGAAAGTCTGTATCACTCAATATACTCGCATTAACCATATTTTGGCCGTGCCATGTGCTATGAAGTTGACGCGCTGAAGACTAACCGTATACATATCTTCGAGCGTCATTATTTCCTTCTCTTAATTGTTTTTGGATATTACGTGCATAGTTGGACGTAAGAACATTATTCAGAGTGTGCCATAAGCTCATGTGATTCTCTACGTGTGAGTATGAGTAATGTCCATTATCTTACTTATAGGAGTAGTAGAGGGTTGACGTGACATGAGTGATCAGTAGGTATACCTCTAAGTGTACTGATCCATTCTGTACGACCGTCTTCAGACCATCACTCTCAAGGTAAGATATATTTATCTTTCCATCATATACCTAAGCTCTATTACTCTACACCCTCCAGATTCTCTCTCATATAAGCTGCCACTCAATATTATATTGGTAGTTTAAGTGGACTCAGTGAGTGTACAGCATCCAACTGGTAGCGAACGGCCTCACCTCACATGTGAAAGTGGAGTGTAGCGTCGATAATTACTGCTAAACTACTCACGTTATCAATTGTATATTAAATAAATTAGTGGGTCTCACTTTGGTGCGATGCAATAAAGTGATAGCGGTCTTTATTCTTATATGTTCTGTTACGCAATAGGAGCTGTATATTAACGTTACTGTTAAGACCAGTTACTTTTGACATCTTTATATATACAGATCGATAGGTAACAGTGTGCATCCTGCCATGTAAATAGATGGACTTCCCATATCTTAATGTCCACGTTGGTTACTTATAAATTTACTGTTACAATTTCACCTACTCACCTATACCGTAGTTACTTATATATAAATATTTAATTCTCAAACGAAAACTAACTTTTTTAAATTTAGATCTTAATTTTAACGTCTATTCATTCCACATAGGTTCCATTGGTGAATTACTATATATAATAAATTTATATCATTATTCTTCGAATAGCACCTATCACTGATATCCACAGTATAGTGCCACTCTCTTCTCTTCAGCCTCCAAGACCCCTCACCCTTCCCTCTAGAGTCCTATATCAGGTGCACTTGAGTGATGTGCTAGGATGATTATTATAGATGTATATATATTATATTATATTAACTAGTCTATTATATATATATAATAGTAGTATATTATATATACCTATATAGATATAAGTGAGTATATAGTTATGGGTATTAGATACTCCAGTAGCTATTTTTATATAGTAATAATAATACTCCCCGATAACTTGTCCTATCGATTTAGAAAATCTGCCAACTCTCTATAAACAACACGTTGCTGAACCTATCCTGCTCTATCGCTTGGTGTCTACTGTTCTCCGTCGTCACATCTACAATAGTCCGATGCCACCTAGCTAATTTAGTATCTGTGTCAAGACACCATTTCCTCTTTGCCTTTTAACTCATTAAACCATAAAATTAACTGTCTCTTCTATTTTCGGCGAGAAAATGCCGTCCCACGAGTTCACACAAGCGATATCTGTAGGTAGGGAAGCTCTGTGCTCAAGATATTAACTGTCCTCTTAAGTACTGTATAATGTATGACGACTGACTTAGTACTATTATGTGCGCGAGTCGTTCATCACATGTACCCCGATGTCTACTAAATAAATATAATACTTCCCTACGGGTCATCCCGACCTTTGTGTAAATGATTGGATGTGAGTAACTGCCTCTCTATTATTCTGGCGAGTGGTGTCTGGTGTGATCGAGACTATACCTGACGGTTTGGATGAATATAGGCCTTTCTGTCTCTGTGAAAGGGATAATCACCTCATGTGATGTGTGGTACCGAGCAATCATATATAAGGTGAGATACAATCATAAAGTAAGGAGGTTATTTAATACTGTGGTCTTTTTGGTAATTCCTTATTATTTTAATTACTATCCTTTTTTCTCAGTTATTCTGATTACTTTTATCTTTACACTTTTGAATACTCAGGTTTACATTTCTATTATACCTTGCTCATTTTTTAGGATATCCTTTATTTTATGAACTCAATTATCTGGTAGTTAGTAATCTAGTTGGCCTGATGGTTAGTTTGTAAACTTTAAATTGAGGTGCAATCTTTTTTCTAGTACTCTATTGTGGTTCACTTTAATATCGTTTATTAGTACTAATAGATAATAATCAAGTATTTATTAACTAACCTCAGATTACTACTTTAATTTAGATTAACTTAAAACACACCCTCTATGAGTCCCCCCAGGTAGTCAATCAAAGATTAGTGTTCATTTTCTAAGTGTATGGGCCCATATTATCCCCTCACTATCACTAAAATTTTACCGCCCAACCCGTAACCTCCAATTTACTACTCTTCATACCGTATAGCTCATGAGTGAATAGTATATAACTTAGGTATTATGTGCATTACGAATAACCTCATGTCTATCTATTTACTGATGCTTCACTATAACTGATCAACCTAAGCTCTGAAATATCATATACTATAGTATAGGTATATATAAGGATGGTATTGAGTGAGGGTCTCAATACCAGTTGTCATTTCCTGACAGCACTCTCTACCCATACTTTCGTTCATAACTCATATGCTTGACTCGTATTCTTACAATCTTAATGTCATTTTTAATATTGCACATTGAACAAGTTATAGATGTATTAGGCTACTGCTTCTTATCTCAAATTTCGTAATAGAGTTTCTTATCATATTACTTGTACTAAGGTAATTAGTACTTGTCTTCACGTCACAATCTCTTTATATATCGTAATATTATAGTGAGCTGGAGATCCCATCCCCACGTTGTGTATCCCAGGAAACTATTTATTATAGCTTATTCAAGGTCAGGTTATATATACAGAATCGTATATACTGGCCTAAGAAGGCCTTTTGTCATCTCAGTGCAGGTTACCGCTTTACACTATATATATAAGGTATTATATATCATACCTTTTATATAGGTTTCCATCTAATGATTTTTATAATATCAGAACCACTTATTTACTCATTCCCCTACGATATTATTATGATTATTCCTTCCTCATGTATCAGTCAGTGGAGATCTCAACGTACTTTAGAGTGTGGCAGGAAGTGCTGAGAAGTATACGAGGCTATAATACTTAAGTAGGGTTAATCCATAAAGCTTTCCGTATATTCACTCATCAAAGCCATATTACCCTTAAAAATATATAGGGAACTATGAATCTTAATTAATATTATATATGAAATATATATTATATATATATATATTGATAGCATGACTCAGTGATATCATCCAAGCTTACGTTATATTAACGTAGATAATTTGCGACCATTCAATACTATTCCTAAACCATCTATAGTCACTAAACTATTAGGTCATATATATATATATAATGATGTAATTAAGCCTACCGACTCGTGAGTGTATATTTAACTTTTTGAGCTCAGTTCTTATCGTGACCTCTAGTTAACTTCCTCTTTTACCGTTATCGCCCATCTAGATTATATCCATTTACATTTATGATAAAGTGTGTATCCAAATCGTTTGACTCAATTTTATATTGCTGATTACTCAAATATGGCGTCTATCGTTATTAATATGAATATAAATGATGCTAAGAAAGCAATGTCTTACATCTTCTCGGATTTATTACTCACTTAGCTTTTTACACTATATTTAGTGTTCATATCTAATACTTTCAAATATAAATTTTGGCTTAATTTTGTGTATATATTATATACTACTAATCAATTCTTACCTGTAACTAATGATGAGAGTAGTTAAATATATATTATGCTATATGTAATTATATACTGCTCTTGGTTTTGTGATTATTTGAGATCATTCTTTAGAGTCTAGGTAGTCACTTTATACCTCCAGAACGTGAATGAGTTTATACGTTATCACTCAGCATAGGGTCACTCGCTATTGTTCTCCGTGTATGACTACAATAGGAAAACTTCTGTAACTAATAAAGCCTTCACTTCACTCATACTTATACTCATATATTATAATATCAGTATATATATATTATTTAAGAATTCCCATCACAATCACAACTCGATCGGACTATATTACCTCAGTATTATATATTAATATATATAACTATATATATATATTTATATACGTCTACTATTCATATTTATTTACTTATATTCATATATATATTATCACTACTTACTCATATAACTATTATATATCTCATCGTTACTTCACTTGTACTCTTATATATCGTTATATACTCTCTCTCTATATAACACTTACTATAAATATACTCTTCATTTACTTATCTATATATTTATTCTTCTCTCTTCTACTTACTCTCTTCACTACTCTCTCTCGTATTCTCTTCATCTCTCTTATTATCTATTCTCTCTCTTCTCTCTTCTCTCTCACAGTCTCATTATATCTCTCTGTCATTACTCTCTCTTCTCAGTATTCTTGTCTACTCTTCATCTCTTATCTTACTACTTCTCTTCTCCATATATCTCTCTGTCATCTACTCATTATTAATAATAACTTACAATTTAACGTTTCGACCCGACAGTGCCCTCTTCTCTCTCTCTCTCACATAAAATAAATAAATAAATAAATAAATAAAACTTTCTGATTCTCAGAGCGAGCTTCTCGCAATTCAACAACTGTCCCATAGGAGTTTCCATCATTCAACGTTTATCGTACAGACTCCGTGCCCGTCGGAAAGTTTTGCAGTTCTGTCGAGTTTCCTCTCACGTGGGGTTGCGGATAATGGGCGAGCTGATGGGGCAGCAGTTTTGGCGGCTGCCTTCCGTAAATCCAGCAACGCGTACCTCCCTCGAGAACTCCGTATTGGTCTTCTCCCAGAAACCGACTACTAGGCCCCCATCAAGAGTGGTTTCGGGTCCTGCTGACAAGCATGTTGGAGTGAGGATCTGCTGGATGCTAAACTCCGTTAGGTGAAACCCTTCGTGAACATTTGGTCTCCCTCAGTTCGCTTGTGCCACCAACGGGAGGTGACTCTGACACGATCCAGAATTGGCCACACTCATTTAACACATGGGTATCTCATATCGAGGGAACCTTCCTCCTTTTGTCCATTTTTCCGGATCCATATACCTCTCTCTCTCCACAATCTCTTGATTTACTTTCCCGCGGTCTCATTTTCGTTAAACAACAGTGGGAATGAGATTTTTCGTAAACTTTTACTTGTAAAATCAAATTTATACATAAATTTATTATTATATTTAATATTAGCACAATTGCTATTGCACTTGTTGCATTTAAATTTCTCTAATATCAAATTAAAATGTTGTAAAAGCGCAAGCAATGAGTAATCTTCGGAGAAAATTTCATACAAATCATTTAAATTCATTGTGACCCATCACCAACAAAAGCTGCTTTACAACTGACTAAAATAAAATTCCAATTATACCTTTGATAGATGAATAAATAATCGTAATCGTTCGATTTATTATATCGATATTTGACTTATAAAAATTTTCGGACTCTGAAAAAATTTCGCGCCCAGAATCTACAACTTATCCATATATATATATATATATATATATATATATATATATATATATATATATATATATATATATACTATATATATACTTATATATATATATATTATATATATTATCTATATATATGAAGAGAGAGAGAGAAGAGAGAGAGATGAGAGAGAGAGAGAGAGAGAGAGAGAGAGAGAGAAGAGAGAGAGAGAAGAGAGAGAGGAAAGAGGAGGTAAAAAATAACTTTAAAATTATTAGTAATAAATTTGTTAATAATAATGTTAATAATTGTTAATTTAATATCAAAAACCTATTAAATTAACTATTTAACTAAGACACTGTAAATTAATGTCATAGTGAAAAGCTAAAAAGTATCTGATAACGGTGGTAAAGGCAGCGACCTTTTAAAATATCGGAATTTAAAATTTTGATAATCATAATTTTTATTTGTGGCATTTAATTATCTTCCTTATTTTCTCTTTCCAGTGTTTAAAGTTGATAATGAGATTATTTATTTAATTGATATTATATAATATATATATATTATAATATATACTATATATATATTATAATATATATATATATATATATTTATATATAAGTATATATATATATATATATATATATATATATATATATATATATTATATATATATTATAAAATCTTTTTATTATTGAAAAAGCCAAGGTGATAGAAAGGGGGTAAAGTGCCATAAGTTACAGAATAATAGAAAATCAGTTGAAGAAACGGAAAAAAAACAAGATCTGGAAATACAATTAATTTGGGTAATGAATTAATGAATGCCAGGGAAAAAAAAAAAAAAAAAAAAAAAAAACCAAAAAAAAATCCCCCCTTGGGCTTCAGTCTGTGTCTATTGTACATTATGTAAATTATTTTATATGAATAATTATTAAGTAAAATTAATCCGCAGACTGGGTAGTAAATTTTTTTTTTTTTTTTTTTTTTTTTTTTTTTTTTTTACCTTGGGTTTGGTCTTGTTTCTGTGAAGACGATACCTTTTGAAGCAGAAGTTAAATATTCTTGGAATCTTTGGATGATTGTTGATCTGGATCTTATTCTGGAAGAAGTTTGTTTTGTTCATTTACAAAGAAGTTTTATTATTATTTGAGTTCATACAGTTGAATATTTTCCATTAAATTGAATTAAAGAAGACTTTTTGTTTGGCACATAATTATTATATAAAAAAAGAAGAAATATTGTAACTTAGACTGAAGTCTAAGTTGTTGACCAAAGTATACAATCTCTTAGTTCTTTAAGTAAACCAGAGTGGATGAAAGCTTGATTTCTGGACCAATTACAGAAATTTACAGTTGAAGGGATCACTGAGGTCCTTATTTAGATCATATAAGAGAACAGAACCTGTTCTCCTCTAAGATCTCCGAGACCAGAAAACAGATTGTTTCCTCCCAGATCGTCTAGACCAGTCGCCAATCCTAATTTTAAGAAGTGAAAACATTCAATGACGCCGAAAATACTAGTCTGCATACGAGTTAAGTATACAGGGTTTAATTCTTTGCGTTCCAACATCACACCCAACATTTAGAAATACATTAACAGTCACAGGTTAATTATTCATGCAAGATAAAGCCATTTAATTTGTCTAGGGCACTGGTGCTTTCTGACTCTCCAATGATAAAAAATCGCCTTAAATATTAATTGATTGTTAACCTGTCATTACCTGTAAATACGTAAATGTAAATTAAACTTTTTACAATTCAGGATCTTTCGCTTCCGTGTTCATCTATTTATTTATTTATTAATTGGTGGTGAAGGATTTTGTATTGTTATAATATTTATTTACAAGCCATGGGTTCCGCTTTAAGACAGAACCTGGCATTGGGAGAAAGAGCTTTCCGAGTCCGACGTTATTTTGGGTATTAATACCTTATTAGAGATATTACTAGTACTTCAATCCAATGTTATAATTTTCGGACCACCTTGTGTGTGTGTGTGTGTGTTGTGTGCGTGCGTGGTTGTGTGTGTGCGTGTGCGTGTACCTTTCTCGTCAAAATTTCCCGCTAAATAATAAAAACATTTAAATTGCTTTGTATTTAGCAAAATTTATTTCTAAAGTCATATATATTTTTAATATTTATCATGGTAAATTTTTTTTTAAGGAAACTGACTAATATTTGTTTTTAAAATATTGCTAGATTACTTTATGCTCAAAAACGTCATAAATAGTACAAGAATTTATTTTCATTTCTAAAATGGCATATCAGAAAATTACCCGACAATATTCCTATCTATTTGACTACTGGTAATACTGGTGGTACTGTTTAATACTGTAATTGGGAATTACTGTTTCCAAGTAACTGGAGTTACGATAACACTGGCCAACAAAAAAAAATTTTTTTTTGCTGCAAGGATATTTATCGAATTTATAGTATAGTCGGGTGTGCTGATTTCGAGAAAATGACATAGTTTCCAAACTAGCTCTAGTTCTTGAGAGATATAGGGTGGTTCCAGATAGTACTCTTTACAAATATCTTTTTTTAATGCATATTTTTACAGTAATATTGTTTTATTTCTTTTTAAGGGCTTACTTTTAAATATATATATACTTATTTTTTTCTATTTTCCAGAACACTATGAGTACTTCAAGAGAGCCTGTTTTGAATAACCCCAATGTATTCTGCTACATCTGTTGGTGAATATTGCCAGGAGAAGCCAAAGAAGAAATATTAGCTAACTTTGTGAAGCAAGCATATCTGGATACTTTGGAATGAAACTCGGGAGACCACGATAAGTCTTGGCTCCCCATATGGTCTGTAGAACGTGTGTCGAAAATCTACGTCTGGAAAAAATGGACGAGAGAAAGGGTTTAAAATTTAGAACAAGTGGCATGGTATGGCGGGAGCCCAAAGAATCACCACAGTGACTTATTTTTTTTTGGTTAATGTGAAGCAGTACTCAATCGTTTTCAAGAAACGTATTTGAGTATGCCGGATTTGGAATCAGAAGAGCGACCTGTTTACCACAGCCGACGATGTTTCCATCCCCAGTGTTCACTACACTCCCAAACCTAGCATTGTCTCTGATGAAGAAGAAATCCAGGATTTGGTGTGCACATTGTGCAGATAGTGGTAGTGAATATGAAGGAAGTACTTCTACACAGCAACCGTTCTCCCAGGAAGAGATGAATGATTTAGTACGCAGAGTTAAGTCTCTCCAAGCAAGATTTCTGAGCTTTTAGCCTCTTTAAGACTAAAGTGAATAAGAAACTGTCTCAAGGCCGATATGTAAAATGAGACTTTTTCCGGGACAAGAGAGGTAGTAACTTCTTCCATATTTCCATTTGAAGAAGAAGAACTAGTATACTGTAGGAACATCCGCTGGACTCTACTCCAAATGGGGTTCTAAAATACCAAACCAGAAGATTGGGCTTGTTTTATCGGATAGTTCAACGAAAGCTGACGTGTTTATTGAACAATCGACAATAGTTATGCCATCGATTCAATCAGGCTCACTCAACAAAGCTGAAAGGGAATAATGAAAATATAAGAATGATCTTCCAGAAGCTTAAGATATAATGACACCAGTGGTTTATATGCATTGATTTGCCAGATGGTCAACATCTTACTTGGGCAGGAAAGCGGATATACTAAGTACCCGTTTTCATATGCTTGTGGGATAGAAGGGCTAAAGAAGACCACTGGGAAAAGTTGTATAACCCTGCTAGGGAAAATAATGACTGTAGGTGCATCAAATATCATTAACCAACCACTGTTTGACAGGGGAAAAATTATTTTCCCCAACACAGCACATCAAACCCTTAGGAACTGAATGAGCAATTTGTTAGGGCCTAGACAAAGATGGTGAACGTTTCAAATATATTTGCAGATATTTTCTAGGGTTGAGTATGGAGAAACTCCAAGCTGGAATCTTTAGCAGCCCTCAAATTCGCCAACCCAATCATCAAGGATGACAATTTCATAAATTCCAGTGACTGATACTGAAGCATCTGCCTGGAAAAGTTTTGTCTTGGTGTTTTACTTTTTGGGCACCATAAATCTGCCACTATGTAGAACTCATACAGAAAATGCTTTCAGACTTCAAAAATTTAAATGCTAATACGAGCATAAAAGTTCACTTTCCACATAGTCACTTAGATGTTTCCGGATAATCTAGGAAGTTATAGTGAGGAACAAGGGGAAGAGGTTCCTCAAGATATCAAGGGTGATGGAAGAAGATACCAAGGAAGATGGGATAAACACACACATGATGGCAGAGACTATTGTTGGAGCCATCAGGTGATTGTCCCCATTCTGCACACACCAGAAGACAATCACAAATACATCCGATTCGTCATTCCATTAATTGTGATTTCATTGCTACTGAATTGAATGTTTGACCTATTAGCATTATATTATACTTACTCCATTTAACCATTTGATATATATCTTTCGTTTTTTTTTTTTATTGTGAATTACGTTACAACTAGGAATTTTTGTTATAATGTATTTTTGTTTCCATTTTGTATCTCAAAAACTAGAGCAATCTAGGAAAACGGAGTTCATATTCGGAATCAGGGCCACAGTGTTACAATAAACTGAACCTTCAAAGTTGATTTACCGAAAAATAATTAGTCTAGGAGAATGATGATTTAATTTTTTTTTTTTTGAAACGATGCCCACCTATATTAATTTTTTTACCTTTTTTTTTATTCTTTCTTATTTTTTCAAAAATACATTTTGCAAGATTGGTAAAGGTATAGCACAGGACTCCACATATTTTCTGAAAAAATTGTCCAAAATCAATATATCAATATGTATATTTAGGTCGATATATTACTTTTATGTTATTATTATTATTATTATTATTATTATTATTATTATTATTATTATTATTATTATTATTATTATTATTATTATTATTATTTTATTGTTTTTACAGAATTTTTTCAGAAAATATGTGGAGATCTGTGATGTCCTATACCAAAGTTTGGCTATATCTTTACCTGCAAGATTATTTATTTTTTCTTTTTGTTTATGTATATCATAGTAGAAAAATTATCAATTATCAAAAAAATATGAATGAAATCTATCAATAATAGTGATAGTGTTATCTCTATAAAAAAACAAGAAATTTAATCGTTAAAAATTTTTGGAGCCTTATTTTTTTCAATTTTTTTTTTAAAAAATATAAACATAAAATGTATGCAAATCTGTAAAAAAAAAAAAACTTAAAATAATTTTTTTGATACCATTTTTTTACATTAAATGTTTGTAGTTTTAATACAGTCTTCGTCTACTTTGACTGGTGAATTCTCCACAATTAACTATGTTGCTTTAGAACTTTTTGAGACTGTAACTTTTTTTTCCCCTAAGATGTCAGCCATTTTTGTTTTTTTTATTCTTCAGTATTATATATTTTTTTAGAGTCTGTGGTGTGATTTTTATAAAAATCAGTGTTGAAGACCTTCTGCTCTATTATTACCGGAAATTATTTATTTATTTTTTTAATTTTGTTTTATCAAGGCTATATAAATTTCATTGCAAGTTATTTTGAGTATAAAATAAATTAGTAATAATGGATATTGAAATTAAAGAAAAACATTTTATATACAAAAAAATAGGTTCGGGCCATTTAAGGGAGATATATGGTACGAACTTTATTATTATTTATTATTATTCAGTAGTAGTATGATTATTAGTTTTAGTAGTGATGTAACAGAATCCAGATCTAATCCGGCTAGATATCAGGACTTTCAAAATACTCTCCTTAGCAGATCGCTTTTAAAGAATTAAACATTTTTCTAAAAAATTTGAATATTTTAGTATTTGTTATACATGTAATTTAAGCTATTTATTACCTTGAAAATGTTTACTTTTTACTATGAAGGAGACCAGGGGACATAATAAGGAAATTAGGAAGATGTGTAATCTTCATGTAAGAAAACTTTTATTCAGTAATTGGGTTGTTAATTTTTGGAATGGTTTGTTGCAGTAGGTTGTTGAGTGTGACTCATTTACATCATTTAAGAAAGGATTGGATAGGTATATGGATGGTTTGGTCATCATATAGTATATATTGACTAAGCCAAATTGGCGGACTTTTTTTAATTATTAAGGTAAAACTGAATGTAATTTACAATGTTGAAATTTTTATGCTGAGCAAATATTTATGAAAACTACGTAAAAAATATAGTAGGCTATGGTAGATGTTAACTTACAATTTTGGTATTATTCTGGATACCTAATCTTGACATCTGGTCCCTATTTGAATGGCCAATTTTAAGTGATTAGTGGAGAAAAAAATGAATAGCATTTTAATGTTTACAGTAAGAAAGTTTTAGGTTTAGCTATATGTCCTTTAAATAAATTCCAAAAATAACAATGTGTAGATTTTTTTATCATCTGACAAATAAACTGTCCCCTTCTTTCAAACTCCCTTGACCCTCTGTCTCTGTGACGTGACGCTGGCGCATTATTTCTTTTCTATAGGTACTACGGTGGCAAGTGCTCGGGGAAAGCTGACCTCTCGCATTCCACCACCCTTGCGTTGCTCTCGCATGAATGTTGCAATGAGTATTAAAAGACCCCAGACCTGTTCATCGTGGTGCCTCTTTCTTTCCAGCTGCTTCTGTTCTGTGGAACTGCTTGCCTCCTGTTTTTCCAACTGTATTTAATGCTTCCCCTCTTTAAAGCCCACGTCTGCGCCCACCTGAGAGATTTGCGTTAAGCTAGGGATTGGGTGGGTTTTGTATGTTTTATCTTCTGCCCCAGTGGTGGTTGCTAAAAAAAAAAAAAAAATGGGCAAAAATTTTGCGTCAAAGCTTATCATTTGTTCCTAATTTTTTTTATTCATTCAATTTTTCTAAAATTTTCTGAGTAGATTAAACAAGTTATGTAGATTTTATATAGGTTATTTTTCTATGTATTAACCATTTGACCTCTGGGCATATCATTGTGTAGGCTAAATAAATTAGGCATGATGTATCCAGAGAGGGTAAATGTTTAGTGTAATATCAAAAATGACCTATAAAGGTTGGGTAACTTTTTAAACTCTACTTTGAAAATATCATAAAAATCAGTTTTGAATGGTAATGAAATAGTTCATATTTTCAATTACGACATACAAAATTTTGACCACTACCGGTCCAGTACCGGACCCCTAAAAAATCTGCACAGGGATTTTTTTATTTTGAATATTGCTTAAGAGGGATCTCAAACCTAAAACTTTAATTTCGTACACTAAATGCTTGATTTTTTTTTTAAATAGATCTACTTAAAACTTTCTTTTCAAATTGGGACCAGATGCCAAACTGTTTGATATACATTAAAATGCTCTAAATAGAAGTTTTGTAACTCATCATATTATATCTTCTCCAGAAATTTCATAGAAATTAGATGAATAGTAAATATATTATAGTAAATTCCCAATTTTGACTGAAGTATTGCATTTCTTTAAATTTTATGAAATAAAACATTTTTAATCATATTATCATTAATTAACATAGTTTATTCCTTTTAAAAATTTTGGAGAATGAATAATTTGATAGATTTAACATATTCACTTTTCAAAATTTGAGTTTCACATATTATTGTGCAAAAGTAGCGTAGGAGCATTTTCAGGTGAAAGTCTTATTTCTTATTTTCTCTAACTGAAGACACTAGAAGGAGAGGAGCATAAGCTTATTTCTACAAGGTCTGAAAGATACAATTCTTTTTAAGTTTCTTAAATTTGAGACATTTAAGTGGTTATACTTGTAATTAAGTAGGTATGTTTTATAACATTTATAGTGATTTTCAAAGGAATGTTATTATATAAGCTTGTTTACAAGTAATTTTAAGTTGGGGATAATTGACAAAAAAGTTGCTCTGACTGGAGCAAATTTTTTCTTAGGCCAGATCATCCACCCCTTGCCTCTGTCTCCAAAATTATGGTTGCAGTTGCAATACTAATTATTATTATTGTTATTATTATTATTATTATTATTATTATTATTATTATTATTATTATTATTATTATTATTATTATTATTATTATTATTATTATTAGGGTAATTCCATGTGATCAACCAATGGGTTGAAGGTGACTGTTAGATTTCAATGAAATTTGGTTTATTTATGTTAGTTGATGTGAAAATCACAATGGCACGTATTTCAGCCTTCTATCTTAAGTACTTTTTGAGATATTGACTTTTAAAGTTGGTAAAAAATTGCAATTTTTTGATGTACTGAGTTTTTTTTTAAATTTATAACTCACTTACTATTGTACTGTACTTATAGCAAAAGGTTTTTATATCATTTTGAAGCTTTTGAAATGCTCTAAAACTTTCATTTATATAGATTTTTTTTTATTTTGTCAGAGGTCAATAAAATATAATGACCTTGACCTTTGACCTCTAATAACTTTTTTGAGGTGGTAATCAATTTTTTTGAAAAGTTCACCAAATATTCTTTGCCAATTTTTCTTTAAAATTCAAAAAAAATTTAGTGGGGTTCTAATGTGACCAAAGGTTATAAAAGTTAATTTTACGTGGGTTTTCCTTTTGTTTTTTTTTTCCAAATTTCTCATAATAAACGTTACATGCATTACATGCCACCTTAAATTTAACTACATATTCTCTTTATTTGAGTATTTTTTCTTATAGGACAATTTAATGAGACGTAAAATAATTATTTATTTGAAACCTATAAGGCTTATAACATCTCTTTCATCTGAATAATAAACATATTAATGATATATATATATATATATATAATATATATATATATATATATATATTATATATATATATATATAATATATATATATTATATATAATATATATATATATATATTATATATATATATATATATATATATATATAGTATATCACCAATATTAAATATTTCTCTATTTTATTTTGCTATGGTCAATGGTGGCTCTGCCACTACCAGCAGTATTTGCATACTACTGGCAACCCCATCGCCTAAGGGGCCACTCCTGATAGCTCAGCAAAAAAGCCACAGGTCCCATCCACCCACCCACCGGTATCAAACTGATTAAAATTAATATTTTTTCTTCAGCATTTCTGATTTTTTAACATTTCATGATTTGTAAATTTGTAGTTCCTTCCTGTAGCTTTTACTGGATCGACAATGCAAAGAATGTTTTCCAAAGGTACTCTTAATATATCTGGCTTTTGAGGATATTGAAAAGATGGTGATTGTCCTTCTGGCTTGAGTAAAGTAATTTTGGCTTCAAGGGTGTCCATAAATGTTTCTACAACACAGCCCAAATACCATTTGTTTCTACACAGCAGTGACGAATCCTTTAACATCTTCAAATAATATTGCATCTGATTTTATTAAACGAACTATTCTGCTTTCGTCAATTGTAGAAACAGTTTTCACTTTCATGTCAGCTTCATTCAACAGTACAAAGCTGTGCAGTTTTTGTGTTCCTGAAATGGTTGTGGCTTTATCAAATATATCAGTCAAATGATTCTGTTCTTTATTCCACCAACTAGTTGTGGACTAAATAAAATTTATACCATCAATATTTTGTTTTGAAAAGTCATACAGTTGTTTTGGTGTCATAATTGATAATTAAATGGTCTTTGGAGGCTTGCTTTTGCTGCCAGTCTGGCTCCTAAGCCATCACATGGTCCCTTTCCATGTGATGTTGCAAAGAAATTCACCTCAGCATCTATTCTAAAATCATTTTTGTGATGGCATAGATTTATAAAATTTTTGTAATTTTTATATTGGGAAGCAGACCCATCTGAAAAATGAATTATTTTAGTGATAGAAAAATCAAATTTTTGCTGCAAGAAATGTATTAATTTTTTTATAAATAAATGCACTGCAACAGTCAGACACTATAACTATATTTAAGTGCTTTAATTCCTGATCTTTATAATAGCACATAAAAGGATGCAGAGTAGCTTGTGTGTTGTTCCAATGGAACCCTTGCGCAGCATCTTGTAAGATAAATGAATAATTTTCAGCAAAATCTGCTATTACCAGTATTTCTCCATTTACTAATTGAAACTTTCTTAGGGCACAAAACTGTGATTGCTGCTTAGCAATATAGTCATGTTTTTTAAGATCTACAAGACTTGAACAAAATTTATTGATAAAGTCTTCAGAGGATCTACTCAGTAACTATAATGTAGATCGATCAGTTGAAAGCCACTGTTTAAACAACCTAATCTATTTTATTTTTGTTGAAAATTTCTGTTAAAAATAATCCCAATTCATCTAATTTTGATGAGCAATTTTCACGTTGTCCAAAATGACAATTATATGTAGGAGGATCACACATAATTAATGTAAGGCACTGATGGTTGTTGGATATGTGAAAATTTTCACCCTTTGTTAAAGATGAGATTCCTGTTCCCATAATCATCAACTTAACATTTTGATGATGTGTACACACACAAATGACATGTGTTCCTGCTTCTCCTGCTATTACACATTCTTTGGATCTTAGTTCTGCAAATTTTGAAAAACTAATCTTAGTATTTGGGTATTTACTCGTAAAAATTTCCATTAAATTAGACAAAAATAAGTACTTTTGCTCATGAACTTTTTGTCCCAGCTTTTTAATTGATTTATAATCTTTTTTACCAGGCATAATTCTGCTCACTTAACTTCATCTTGTGAAAATGAAACTTTTCTATTTTGTGGCAGAGACAAAATCCCTTCTTATTTAGCAAGCTTTTTGACTTGCCTAGCCACATAATTAGTGACTTTAAACTCATTCTCAATTTTGACAGTGGTCCAGCTTTTTGGTAAAACAGTTAAAATTTATAATTTTTTTGATCTTTCATTTGTTTCACAAAATTTATCTTTTAGTTGTGTATTTAATCTCATCTTGAGTGCTATTCTCATCAAACATTGAGGTGCTTGGATCAATAGAGACAGATGGAGAAATGTTTTATTTTTTTTGAAATTGTTTCTTGAATTTTTTTAATTTTTTGGCCTCCATAGCTTTTTGTTTTTAATAATTTAACTTTTTTACTGGTATTCGCCAATATCAGCCAGAGTAGATATAAATCAGTGTCAGGATTGGCATATGCTAGTTCCATGGGTGTATCACTATCAATATTCATGGTTCCTTCATTAGGATCTAAAGAACTGTCAGAAGATGAGCTGTCAGGAATAGTTTGAAAGTTTTTTTCTGCATCCACTGCATATCTTTTGTCTTGGAAGAATTTATGAATTGGCATATTTTTTAGCAAAGGCTTTAGAAATCAGACTATGTCTTTTTTAATTACATGTTCATTAGACTTAAATGGATCACAGCGAATATTTTGTTTAACTCTACATCTTGAACTTTCATCCATTTTTTTAAAAATTTAATGTATGTTCATGTATTAATTAAATTTTAGAATTGATTAACTTTAATATTTAATAATTTTCATTTATCATTTACAATTTCTGAAAAAAAATATAAATATAATTATTAATTCTGGTTAAACAAATTATATATATATATATATATATATATATATATATATATTATATATATATATATATATATATATATATATATATATATATATATATATATATATATTAAGTATATATACAGATATATAGAGAGAAGAGAGAGATGATATATATATATATATATATATATATATATATATATATATATATATATACAGTGGCGTATCCAGGATTTTTTTTTGGGGGGGGCCAGACAAAAATCGTTTTTTTTATATATATATATAAATATAATATATATAGTATATATATATATATATATATATATATATATATATATATATATAGGGATATAGTATATATATATATATATATATATATATATATATTTCTACCTCTGACTTGTTAAAAAACGGATATGATAATTTTTAAAAATATGATACCTAGGGATTTTCATGGCTATATCCCTTGGCCCCCTGGATACGCCACTGTATATATATTTTAATTAAAAGTAGGCATTCACAGACATTTTATCATAGAAACAAAAACTTTGCATATATTTTGTTGAAGCAAAGTATATTTTCCAAAAGTCAAAATTATTATAATTTGTTATTGCCTAAATGAACGTATTTAAAATCAAAAGCGTATTAAAAGCTTCAATATGATATAAAAACTTTAAATTTAGGTACAATAGCAACAAAGTTATGAATTTGTAAAAATGCCAATATTACATTATTGCATTTATATGTATATATATATATATATACCCAATAACCATAGCCATAACTTTTTATCCCATTAGAACCCCACTAAAATTTTTTTTGAATTTTAAAGAAAAATTGGCAAAGAATATTTGGTGAACTTTTCAAAAAAATTGATGACCACCTCAAAAAAGTTAGAGGTCAAAGTCATTATATTTTATTGACCTCTGACAAAAAATCTAACTAAATGAAAGTTTTAGGGCATTTGAAAAGCTTCAAAATGATATAAAAACCTTTGCTATAAGAACAATTTTAAGTGAGTTATGAATTTTGTGAAAAAGTTAGTACATCAAAAAATTTCAATTTTTTTACAAAGTTAAAAGGGATATATTTTCCAAACCACTTACAATTGGTAACTTTAATTTATCCCAATGAATTTACCTAATCAAAATCTATATGTATACCAACTTTTAGCTAAATTGGTGAGAAGTCATATTTTTTTTCCCAAAAAATTTGGTTGATTTCACATGGATTTGCCTATTTTAATTATTATTATTATTATTATTATTATTATTATTATTATTATTATTATTATTATTATTAATATTATTATTATTAATGCAAAATTTTACAAAATCTGTTTGTACAAAACCTTTTCAACAAGAGAGGAAGTTTAATCCTGACGTTTCATCCTTTCTAATATCCAAAGACTCCAATATATAATTACCAACTTTTTCAATGAAAGGAAATTTTATCGAGACATTCTTTCCTCTTGAATATTCCAAGACTCATCTTTTATTCCAAATAAGATGAGTCTTTGGATATTGAAATGAAAATATGAAATTTGAAAAGAGAAATACTTTTGTGGTGGTGGTGTTTATAATGATGCAGGTGTCAACTTTATTCTGGATGAATCATGCCTTCAACTTCAGGTTGCCAGTGAATTTCATAATGAATGGCATCTTGTTTCTAATAGGGTTGGCAATAAAATAAAAAAAAACAATAAAAAAAAACCTAATTAAACAAAGTGAAACCGGTCTGTTACATTTTGCTATTATTTTTTGTAAGTTTGAGAAAAAAAATCAAATTAATTGTAGAATTTACTAAATATACAGTAAATAGGTTACTGTTTACCATTGCCATAATGATTTTGCACAAGAATGGTTGCCAAGAAAGATACGATTCTTAAATGTAGTTAAGTGTAGGGGGGAGGGGGTTGCTTTATTTTTCGACTTACGTTGTTCAACTTACTTGATTTGTTAAATGTTTCCAATATAAAAACCTTGGAATGTATTTAATGATCAGTGAGATGAGTCAATGAGTCCTGAATTCATGGAGAAAGGAAACAATTTGAGCTTTTATTGTAATGGGATTTAAAGGGCTTTGTTTCATTTAATAATTACATTAAATCTTAATAACTCATGATGCATTGGGTTGCTCTTAGGTCATATTTGACATCCTGTTGCAAAATCTTATAAAAGCTGAGCATGTTCCAGCACACGTTGACTAGGGTTGGGAAAGGAAAAAAACAAGCTCGTTTTTTTTTTTTCAAAAACACAGCCTGAAAAAAACAAGTAAAAATTTGTTTTTTTCGTTTTTTTCAATTGTTGTGGAATTTACATGTTTGAACAATTTTATTATAAGTTTTAGCAAATATGCTCTAATTTGGACATTTTTTGGTTCCAATTTCCTACAAGGTGGAAGCCCCTGAGTTTGTGTTCAAAATTTTTATGGGTTTTCCATATTTTTATTTTATATTCTGAATTTTGATATTCATAATATTTTGTTTGTGGCTTCATTAATGTTTTCTTACTGTTTCAGCTTTCAGTAACATTTTTATCATAATTATTTAATCAGAATTTAGAAATGCCACATGCAAAAAGTCGTGTGACTGTACTTTTTAAGGAAATAAAAGGTAGCAAAGGCCCTCGCATGAAATATAACTTTTGTTGTGTAGACGTTGCAAAACTAGTATTTATTGCTCATAATCTAGAACTAGGAAATTCTGAAAATTTGCCAACTGAGAGAGATGATTATGCTAAGGCAGCTAAGCTTAAGAGTCCTGTTACTGCCCCTGCTCCTTCACCACTGTCATTCTCACATGATACTTCATACGACTCTGAGATATCAGACTTATTAGTTATATGAAATAAATGTGGCTGATCACTGATGAGCCCAGTGATAATGAGCTTGACAGTAGTCACAGCACAGTAGTCAGTAGTGACTGGGGTCTGGGGAGTGGGGACTAGTGATTAGTGAATCAAAAGTTGATATTCCAAAGCCAAATATTTAATTTAGTCATTCATCCTCCTTCATTTACAATCTTGGTATAATTTTAATTTCAATATTTTTATTATTTCATTTGCATCCCTTAAGTCACTTTTGAGTTTTGTCATTCAGACTCATTCTATATAAATTTAATATACATTAATGTTTAAAAGTAAATTATAAATATGATTATTTGATACAAATGTAAAATACATAGTAAAACTCAGGGCTGCAGAGTCGGAGTCGTGCAATTTTCCCGGAGTCAGAGTCGAAAACTCTGTGCAAGTGGAGTCGGAGTCGAAGATTCCTGTGTAAGTGGAGTCGGAGTCGAAGATTCCTGTGTAAGTGGAGTCGGAGTCGAAAATTTAGAGAACTATAATTATTATTATTATTATTATTATTATTATTATTATTATTATTATTATTATTATTATTATTATTATAAAAGTTTTTGATTTTATTTCCAACGTTCTAAATATTTATTTTGTACATAATTTAATTTCCTTAAAATAATCTTTGAAAATAATATACAGGAGAAGAAGATATATTTATATAGATTTCCCCACGCGTTTCGTCTCTATACTTGAGACATCTTCAGAGGATTATTTCTTGTAAGCGAATGAGTCTTTAAATTGATATATAATAAGTAAATCATATGATATTGAGTCTGACTGATAAATACATAAAATTTTATGTTAATGTCTGGTTGCGTGTTTTGATGTAGAAGGCCTCCGCAATTTTAAGTTTCTGGACTTCACACGATCCGTATAATATTGGGAAGTGTTTAGAAATATTACTAATAGTTGATTGACCATGTGCCGTATTGAAATGTTCAAAGATTTTGCTGGGACTGTAGAGGTTGATATGTCCTGTCCGACAATCTATTCTTCGTGTAACGAATATATGTCGACGTACTGTCTAACTCAGGGCAGTTAAATGGTACACATTGATTATTGTCGGGCAAAGGATCTTTTTTTCTAAAGAAGATGCCAGTTGTTTGGACTTATGGTATAGTCTGACTTTAATTTTTGAGGTCTCTTTAGTTTTGAGGTGAGAATTCAAAATTTACGAAGGCACTTCTCTTCCTTATTGACAAATAGTATTATTGGTAGTTTTGAAGAAGAAATTTATCGAATTTTTCTTATTATTTTTACTTTTATTATATAATTTTGTAAGGGTTTTATTATTTAAATTTTCAACGAATATTGTGGATATCAAAAGTTTTCCAAGTTGAACATAGGTTGTATGCTCTGTAAACTAAAATTTTTACGATAGATTCTTTGTAATAGTCGGTGAATAGGATCCATTTCATATACAGACCATTATCAGTGGGTTTTGACATGCATGCCTGTAGATAATGAGCTGGCTAGAATTAACATTGATTTTGATGCTCAAAAACAGATAATATTATTAACCTAAGTTTCGTATGTGAATTTTAAGCATGACAACTCTTGAATTTTATTGATGAACTGATGTATATGATCTATGTTCCTAAAAATAGTGAGGGTGTCGTCGACTTACCTTATGTAAAATACGGGGTTAAAGTTGTTTGTTTCACAAAGGATTTTGTTTTTCCAGATTGAACATATAGAAGTCAGCAAATGTAGGTCCAAGTGGTGAACCCATCGGCACTCCATCAGTTTGTAGATATATGTTTTCTTTAAATTTAAGCGGTGTTTGAGTACAACAAATTAATAAAAAGGTTCCTCATATGTTGTTCTGATATCTGGTGGGGTTAGATTATTTGAGTGATACACTTCGTTAATGTTATGCCACCGGATTGAACCGGCATTATGAACAAAGATTCTACATCAAGTCAGGCGAATATATTAGTGGCTCCAAGTTTTAAGTTTGATAATTTACATAATGATTCATTATTTGATTTAACTATGAAAGAGTTATTAAGATATGGTAGAATAATGCTGTTCAGATTTGGGCACTTTCGTGTGTAACCGTTCTGCACATATATATTACAGGTCTCAAAGGTGAATTTTCTTAGTTTTTATGTATTTTAGGCATTCCATATATATATTATATATATATATATATATATATATATATATATATATATATATATATATATATATATATATATATATATATATATATATATATATATATATATATATATATATATATATATATATATATATATATATATTATTATATTTATATATATATATCTATATATATATATATATAGGCAAATTTTCAGAAATTCTTTTGTTTTTTATTTCATAAGTGATTCTTTTAATGCTATTATTATTATTATTATTATTATTATTATTATTATTATTATTATTATTATTATTATTATTATTATTGAAACTGAAATTATTAAACTGTTAATTTTATAATGGCTGTTTTATAATAAAAATAAAAAATAATTTGCATTATAATTACGTTATACATTTGTTTCTGAAACTGAAATATATTTGTTTGTAATGTGTGGCGCCTGCATCTTATGTCTTTACGGTATTTTACCGTATAGCATTTGGAGATTAGATTCATTGGAAAAGTGGTATAAGTTTTTTATTCTCAAAAGCAAGCGAAAAAAATTTGTTGAAACAAAAATGTTTTTCTGTAACTCTGGAAGCACTAATCTGAAGAGTGGAATCATAGATGCTTTAGGAAGAGCTGCTCGAAATATACCTGCAATTTGTTAAGTGGATTTGTGGTTTTTAGGATGGTCGAGAGTACTTTAAGTAAGTCTGAGTCAAAATTTTTGTTTAAGTGGAGTTGGAGTCAAATCCAATTTGAATTTAAGGAGTCAAAGTCGGAGTCGAAAAATTCATTTTACGACTCCGCAGCCCTGGTAAAATTACTAAGTAGAAGCCTACAAACAGCAGTCTGCAGGCTACAACCTACTATAAATTGTAACAAAAACAATTGATAAAATATAAGAGAAAGGTAGTTCTGCTATTTTATAAATCAAAATGGAATATTTCTTTAATTTCAGGTATCCTCCTATTTGAAAATGAAAATACTCAAGTGTAATATTAGCCACTTTATATTTTTAAAAATACATTTAATGAAAAAATGAAAAACTGAAAAACTGAAAAGTCATAAACATGATTTTTCCTGAAAAACATGATTTGAAAAAAACTGTTTTTTTCCCAACCCTAACGTTGACCTAAACTATTTTAATTATTAATTTATGAGTTATTCACTCCTCATTTCAGCATTATTATTATTTTTCTTCTCTTTAAAGAAATGTTATAAACCTGAGGAAGGGATGTCATCACCGAAATATTTAGAAGAGAAAGAGTTGCTAATAGATTTGGATCAGAGAAAGAAAGGGTTTTTACAGTACTTAATCTGAGTTCCTAATGTTTACAAGGACACTATGAAAAGGAAACAAGGGCATGTTACCTTGAATATAATTTTCTTTTGAAACTTTTAGTTAAGCTTTTAATGGTTTTAAGGTAATATAGATAGCATTTCACAGCTTTTTAAACGATGAACTGATAAGTGAAAGACTTTTTTAAAATTACTAATATATACTTTTTCCAAATAACTACTATGAAACTTTTCTTCCAGGAACGAGTCTGTTAATTTCATTATGAATGTATCATTGTTCTTTGTGAGATTACTTTATCAGTTATCTGTGAGAATTTATCGCTTCTGCACCCACATTTAGGATATGGTCCCTCATCCTCGATAGACAATGACAATAATGGAGCAAGATACACATGTTTAATGTTCCTGAATCATTCACTTACTTTTTTATTTTGATCTTCAATGAGCCCATGATTTTGTATTTTGGATGAATTTGATATGCAATAAGGTGGAAAGGAGTGATGCATCTGTCAAATCTCTTCTGTGTTATTTATTTATGTCAAATTCGAAATGATAAACAACCTAACAAATTTTTACTTTTGCCTGTTTGAATTGACATGGAAGAGGTAGATATAGAGTATATATATATATATATATATATATATATATATATATATATATATATATATATATATATATATATATATATATATATATTAATAAATTATATCTAAATATATATAAAAATATATATATATATATATATATATATATATATATAGCATATATATATATATAGTGAGGTATATATATATATATATATATATATATATATATAAGAATAGTATATATATATAGTATATATATATATATATATATCAAGAACGGAGGCGAGATGGTGAGTGATTGTATTTGGGAGTTGTGTAAAAAAGCGTTTATAGAGGGTATAGTTCCAAGGGATTGGAGGAGAGCGGTAATAGTAACTTTATATAAGGGTTAGGGAGAAAAGAACTGGAAATTATAGGGGGATAAGTTTATTGAGTGTTGTAGGAAGGTATATGCTGGTAGTTTGGTCGAAAGAGTGCGTCGAGTGACTGAAGGACTGATTGGTGAAGAACAAGGTGTTTAGGAGTGGTAGAGGATGTGGATCAAATCTTTACATTGAAACAAATGATTGAGAAATGAGGGAGAAGAAGAATAAATTGTATTTAGGTTTTATGGACGGCAACAGGCGTATGATAGGTTAATAAAGGTTTGGTGGTAGGTAAGTAGTGATATATAGAAGCAGGGTAGGCTTGAATGATTGTGGTATGTACACGATAGTGAAGCGTGTAAGAATAAATGGTGTCAATGGTGATTGGTTTAGATTATTAGCGGAGTAAGACAGGGTTGTGACTTGTGTTACGTCTCCTTGGTTATTCACTTAAGGGATGGGGTTATGAAAGAATCTTCGAGGTGGGGATGGCAGGGAAGGAAGGAGAATGGAGATGAGTGGAGGTGCCCAACCTATTATATGCGGATGATTTGGTTCTGTGTGGCGAATCTGAAGAGAGCTGAGGATTGGTGAGATTTGCAGGGTGTGTAAAAGGAGGGGCTTGAAAGTAAACGTGGATAAGAGTAAGGTTATGGTTGTGAGTGAGGACACTCCTCAGTGTGAAGTTATGTTAGATGGTGAGCAGCTGGAACAAGTGTCTGAGTTTAAATATTTGGGGTATGTGTTGGATGAGAGTTAACTGACTGATGATAGTAGGAAAGCAGAATACAGGAAGGTTGCTGCAATTAAACTGTTGGTGAATGTAAAGTGACTAATTCTTGAGTGCGCTAGGGTCTTACATGAGGGTATGTTGTTACCTGTGTTATTGTATAGTAGTGAGACTATGGTCTGGAATAAGAAGTATAGATCTAAAGTTCAATGTGTTCAGATGGACAATCTTAGGGATGTGCTAGGTGTGAGAAGAATTAATAAAATGAGGAATAAACTTATTAGAGAGTGGTGTAGTGTGAAAAAGGGTAAATGAGAGAATAAATGAAAGTATGTTGGAGATGGTTTGGTCATTTGGAAAGCATGAATGACAGTCGGCTAAGTTGCCGGATGTATAGTGGCGAATGTTATGAACCGACCGGCTGGGAGACCAAGAAAAAGTGGATTGAGTCAGTAAACGAATGTTTGAAGGAGAGAAATGTGAGTTTGGTAGAGGCGAGAAGAAAGGTGTATAACAGGAGTGAATGGCGGGGTTTTGTGAGGTATGGTTGTGGCTCACCTGGGCCAAGGGATGAACCCTACACTGAGGAGTGCCATTGTAAGGGTTCGTCGCGGTCCCGTGAAGCTCTTAGGTGGATTTTTCTGACTGCGATGAGTTGTCACTAATTAATGGTACTGAGGGGTTAAGGCTGGGCTTTTCGACTTGTTTGTCATACTCTTTTACTGCTTTTCTTTTCCGATATATGTCACGCACCTTACTCCCATTCTAAAAATAGAAGAAGAGGAAGAAATAATAGAGAGAGAGAGCAAAGAAAATAGAGAAAGATATATATATATATATATATATAGAATATATATATATATATATATATATATATATATATATATATATATATAGTGTATATATATATTATTTTTGTTTATAAGAATAACATAAGGTTTCATGATTACATACAATAAAAATTTAATGTCCATAGCCTTAACTAGTATTCTAAATTGACCCACAGGTAAAGCTTCTCTTCCAGTAATTAAAATGGTAAATTAATTATACCATAAAAAAACTCATGAAAAGAGGATTCTAATTATATATATATATATACTTTTATAGTATTTGGATAAATGGGAACTGAACAATGTAAACCCATAGGTAGGGACCCAGACATGTTGGCCAGTTCCAAGCAAATTTTTGAATTCGATATCTTGAAAACTATTGGTCATTGAAACTTGAGGTTTTCGCCATTGTAATAAGGAGCAAAAATTCTCCATGTATGCCTATTTTCATCAAAATCTGACTATCGGGTGTATAATTGTATTTGCATTGGTTGATCTCAGATGGAATTACCCATAGATATGCTGGAGAGAGTGCAACATAGAGCAACATGGATGATTTCTGGGTATGAGGGTAAGAACTATGAGGAGGTGCTTAAGGAGTTAAGTTTATCTTTTGTAGAAAGGCTATTTCTTAGAGGGAACATCATACAAGTCAATAAAATGTTTACATCTATTGATAATACTGATACTCAAAATTCTTTATAGTAGACCATGGATGGGAGGCCAGGGGACACAATAAGAAAATTAAGAAGAAATGTAATCTTGATGTAAGAAAATTTTTATTCAGTAATACAGTTGTTAATTTTTGGAATGGTTTGTCGCAGTAGGTTGTTGAGTGTGACTCAGATGTATCATCCTCTCCAACATCCGAAGGCTCCAATATTCTAATAAGAGGAGTCTTTCATATCAAGATGGAGATATGAAAAATGTCAACCTTAATATAATTACCAACTTTTTCAATGAAAGGAAATTTTATCGAGACATTCTTTCCTCTTGAATATTCCAAGACTCATCTTTAATTCCAAATAAGATGAGTCTTTGGATATTGAAATGAAAATATGAAATTTGAAAAGAAATACTTTTGTGGTGGTGGTGTTTATAATGATGCAGGTGTCAACTTTATTCTGGATGAATCATGCCTTCAACTTCAGGTTGCCAGTGAATTTCATAATGAATGGCATCTTGTTTCTAACATTGTTGGCAATAAAAAAAAAAAACAATAAAAATAAAACGCCTAATTAAACTCAGTGAAACTCGTCTGTTACATTTTGCTATTATTTTTTGTAAGTTTGAGAAAAAAAAATCAAATTAATTGTAGAATTTACTAAATCTACAGTAAATAGGTTACTGTTTACCATTTCCATAATGATTTTTCACATGTGGTTGCCAAGAAAGAAACGATTCTTAAATGTACTTAAGTGTAGGGGGAAGGGGGTTGCTTTATTTTTCGACTTACATTGTTCAACTTACTTGCCTTGTTAAATGTTTCTGATATAAATAACCTTGGAATGTATTTAATGATCAGTGAGATGAGTCTCAATGAGTCCTGAATTCGTGGAGAACGGAAACAATTTGAGCTTTTATTGTAATGTGATTTAAAGAGCTTTGTTTCATTTAATAATTACATTAAATCTTAATAACTAATGATGCATTGGGTTTCTCTTAGGTCATATTTGACATCCTGTTGCAGTATCTCATAAAAGCTGAGCATGTTCGAGCACATGTTGACCTAA
>JABUQX010087186.1:47500-50000 GCA_015478945.1 Trachelipus rathkii
TTGTAATGAACTTCCAGCTACAGAGCCCCCACAATCTTGGTTTATTGCCCGAACAGGAAAAAATTATCGCAATTTTTCATTTTCAAATCCCAAAAAAGTGGGATTTGAAATTGGACAACACTGAGCACAAAACTCAAAAAATCGAAAACGTACTTCGTGCATATTGTAGGTAATGAACCCATCTATGCATATTTCAAGTTTGAAGTCATTTCGATAAAAATTCTGGGAGTTGATAAGAAAAATATCAAAAAACTTGGGTTTTGAAAAATTGAAAATACTGAAAGAATGACTACAGACACAGAAAAACACCAGAAAACAACGTTTTAGAGGGCAATGAAAACTACAGTTTGGGGTTTATAGGGTCAAAATCGGCTGAAAATTCCAAATTTTATGTTCATTTTTAGGAGAGTGAAAATTGGGCGTAGCACGAGCCCAATATTGGATACTCCCTTTCACAAGCAGAAAAACATAATGATCTAATTCGAAGTTTAAATTTAGCAAATATAGTTACAAAATCTAGCATTCAGATTAATAGGAAGAAATCTTCTCGAAATAACATAAAACAGTATTTATTTACTTTCGAAAACGCCAAATCGAGCTCACAAACTATTTTGTTCAAGAAGTCAATTTGGTATTCTGCTCAGATGTTAACAATTTGTTTGACCATTATGGGAGAAACATGATCCAAACAACTGGCGATTATTCATTGATTTATTTAAACTTAGCTAAAAAGGTTTTGCTTCGAAATAGAATAAAAAATCCATTTGTGCTCTATATTTTACGCGATTCAAATAATGGATTATAATAAAGATAACATTTGTATTATATATATATATATATATATATATATATATATATATAATATATATATAATATATATATATATATATAATATATATATGTCATCTATCACCCACCTTCTTTCGCAAGGCTGGGGGTAATTTGCTACATGCTGAAAAGAGAGAATTAATAGAAATATTTAATCAAAATGAAAGCCCTTAAAAATAAGTCTTTATAATTTTTTATGAGAAAATGCTGTCATGCAAGTCAGAAATCATCCCTAGAAATTCACGGGACCTCGACGGACCCTCTGCTATTCATCTCGTCATATAGGGTCATCCCTTGCCAGGTGGCCACAACCATACACCCTCGCAAAAAACCACGCCATTCATTCCTATTAAGCACCGTTCTTCTCGCTTCTGGAAGCTTATTTTAATATCAGGATTTTTTGACTGGAACACCTGGAGCTTCTTTCAAATTGCAAAGGGGTGATTCCATGTCAAATGGACCAGGGGTCCCCGCCTTACCATCTCTAAACTTGATGAAATTTTACAGTGATGTTTTTTAAGCCTTTGGATGAAACTGCAAAATTTGATTTCCATATCTGTTTTTGTTACCAAAAGCAAAAGCAAAAGTAGTCATTTTTGCTCGAAAGTCTGGAAACTTTGACTTTGATTTGTAAAAAAATTTGTAGAGCTATGGACCTGAAAATTCATTCAGTGGGACAACTTTTTCCAGTGAATCAGAAAGACTACAGATCACAGAAAAACACCCAGTTAAAAAAAACCGAACTGACGTTTCTAGAGGCTCAAGAAAAAAGCTGCGGTTTGCCTTTTCCCCATCAAAATTGGTCTGAAAATTAAGAATTTTATGTCGATTTTTAGGTGGGGCTAAAATGGGGTTCCAAAACTTCAATAATAGATCCTCCCTTTTAATTTCTTTGTCATTACCCTGTTTCTTCAACACACAACAACTCTCTAATCACGTTATCCTCCTTTTTTTTCAATCCTTCTCCCCCCCAACCCGCCCCTAAGATTGGTCCATCTGAACAATTGTACTTTAGATCTTTATCTTCTTATTCCAGACCATAGTCTTACTACTAAACATTAACACAATGGTAACAACATACCTCATGTAAAACCCCTAGCGCACTCAGACTTAGTCTTTTACACTCACCAAGGATTTATTGCAACTCAGCCACTTCCTGCATTCCAACTTTCCTATCTAGCAGCCCATGCATCATCCGTTCCCACATCCAACATATATCCTAAATATTAAACTAGACACTTGTTCCAGGCTGTTCACCATCTAACAAATGAACGTACTCCGAGGAACTGTCTGCCGTCACAAATAACCTTACTCTTATTACCTTTTACTTTCAAACCCTTCTTTTACACACCCTGCCAAATCCCTATACCAATGCTCTCAAACTCTTTTCAGATTCGCCGCATATAATGGGTAGGGCACCCTCCACTCTCTTTCATTCTCCATCATTCTAACAATATACCTCTGCACCCCACCTCTAATTCTTTCATAACCCAATCAAATACAAATTGAATAACGAAGGAGACATAACACATCCATTTCTCACTCTGCTATTAATATTAAACGAATCACTTTCGACTCCATTTATTCTTACACACGCTTCACTACGGTCATGCATACTTTTGATTCCATTCAGAAGCCTACCACCAACACCATATATCACTAACACCTGCCA
>JABUQX010087186.1:57500-62500 GCA_015478945.1 Trachelipus rathkii
TATATATATATATTATATATATATAATATATTATATATATATATATATTATATCATATATATACCATATATATATATATATATATATATTATAATATTATAGTATATTATATATTATAATATTATTTATATATATATATAGTATATCATATTATATATAAATATATATATATATATATATAATATATATGATATTATATAATATATATACTAATATATATATATATATATATACTATATATATATATATATTTATATATATATATATATATATATATATATTATAACTATATATAATATATATATTATATATATATATATATATATTATATTATATATATATTATAATATAAAATATATTATAAATAATATATTATATTATTATATATATAGGATATATATATATATATTATTATCCATATATATATATATATAATATTATATAATTATTATAATATATGATATCTATATATATAATAATTTATATATAATATTATATATATATATATAATTATTATATATATGATATAGTATATATATGCATGCGATCATTGCATTGGGCATAGGATTTTAGGATTTATTTTATTACTTTTATTGTAACTACTGGGAATTTTGTAATAGCTATTCTATCTTTAGTCTGCTAAATCTAAAAGAAATATGCTTGTTTAGCTTACTAGCAGATGAACGCAAATATTTTCTGGAAGTATTTAATTATCCATAGGGTTGCACTATTTCGACAAAGAGTCCGATTAAGTCAAAAGGAATTTATTGGCTTTGTAGACTGAGAGCGTGACGCAAAACCATTGCGAAAGCCATTGACGATTTGTCACGACCTGAAGACCTTGGAATCCGAGATAATTCGTTGGGCTTGGGTTCGAATGACTTGTTCTATGCGATGTCCTGTCAAAGAAGTGAGGTGTAAGCAATATGGGAAAAAGTATACAAAAAGCAATGTTCTTTTCATTGCTCTTCACATAAATAATATCTAGTAAAAAATGATTTTAACACACCTATCAGTAAATCGTCAACACTGTGTGAATCTATAAAAGACATTATTTACGCTTTTCGTAGCGGTGCTTGAGAATAAATTAATGCCAAACTCTCAAGCCTATGCATAACCAGATGGCTACACTAACACAAGTGCATCATGTGTTTAGGAGCAGCTTTGTGAATGATAGAAAACCCATCATTAAGAAATAACGACACAGAAAGCGGCTTTCAGTTGCATTCAGGGACGGCATGATATCTCGTCATTATATGGCTATGATATTGATTCGGCGAAGTACTTCTACGAGTAGATGTCCATTGTTAAATAATCTCCAAGTCCAAAGACTTGTTCTTGGATATCGTCAATACCTGTAGCACATTACAAACACATTTTTGGAATGGTAGGAGCATCGAAAGATGAATGGAAAAATCACCGATGAAGTGTTTTAAAAGAAGCTAATCAAATCGCCGAGCAACTGGGACTTTGAAATCTGAATATACCACGGATTGTTGGTAGGTAGCAGCACCGCAGCAACCATCCAGCAGCAAATCCCACGGAGTTCTGGAGAAGATCCTTTATAACTCCGTATCTGGATTCTATAACTTCTTCTTTGGAATTACGGTTTTCTATGAAAATACACATGCTTATGCATCAAAATATCTACATCCTTTCACATGCTACTCATAACAATCGATGAGTTAAAAGAAAGACAGCTTCGCATTTTTATAGTTTTAACCATCCTTAGAATGATAGAAGAAGGCTAGAACTTTGGTATACAAAATTTGGAAGGACAAAAACTGAGTAGGGAAGAACAAAAAGATCTTGTTGTCTCCAAAGTCTTAAGGAGAATGAACCTTTCTTTCCGTCGGCGAAAAAGGCTTTGATGATACTACTCGCCAGAATGCACGCCAGTACAGATAGAGCGCTCTTTCAGGTATCTCTGCAGGAAGGATCAAGACTTGGTCTAACGAAGTACTAATGAAAGACGAAAACAGTTAACGGGCTGGCTATGATTGTGTTGACAATTATGATTATTTTATTCAAAAAGTAGTTGATAAATTTGCCTCGAATCCACTTTTAATAATATCATTTTGCAACTGCTCTATATTGTTAATTTTCCATCATTGCATATTGTATTTGATATTCTATTGTTTTTAATAAAATACATTTTTTTTTGAAATATTTCATTTAATTATCCATACAAATGTTTTTAGTTTTTACGTCTTCTTTCTTATATATATATATATATTTATAATATATATATATTATATATATATAATATATATATATATATATACTATATATATATATAAATATATAATATATATAATATATACTATATATATATATAAAAATTTTAAGCTGCCCCCCCCCCTAGCTTGGAAAAGCCCTTGGGAAAACGGCCCCCAAATGGCGGTAAGCCGTGGGGGGCGGAAAAAAAAAGTTTTTTTGGGGAGAAGGAACTAAAAAAGAAAATTTTTTTTTGGGGTTTTTTTCGATTCTTCTTCGGATTCTGTAGCAGGATTCTAGTAGCCGGAGCCAGAGCGGAGCCCAGAGCGGAGCCAGAGCCGAGCCGGATTCTAATAGCAAAAATTTTTTTAAGAAAATATTTTTTAGATGAAAAATTTATATACCAGAAGACGTGCTGAATATTTTCAAATGGGGCAAAAAGCGCTTAGTGCGGCTAGCTTGAGCTGGAGCCGGAGTCAGAGCCGGAGCCAAAGCCGATCATGGGTAAAAAAATTTTAAAAGATTTTTTTTATAGGCGAAAATATATTACAAAGGCGTACGAGTAATTTCAAATCGCAGAAACATAGTCCTAGACGGACCGGAATCCCGGAGCCGGAGCCGAGCCGGAGCGGAGTCGTATCCTAGCTATAATTTTTTTTCGGCGGAAATATTTTTGGTATATGAAAATATTGGCGAGATGACGTACTGAACAAGTTTTTAATGCTGAAGAAACCTTAGCCGAAGCGTGCTGGAGCTAAAAGGACCGGAGCCGGAGCGGAGCCGGAGCCGGAGCGGAGCCGGAGCCGGAGCTGGAAGCCGGATCGTGTCGGATCGGAGCTTGAGCAGGATCTGACTATTAATTTTTTTAAGAAATGTTTTTCGTAGGGGAAAAAAATAATGCCAGAAAGTACTGAGCAATTTTCAAATAGTGCAGGAACCATAGTCAGAGCCAGAGCCGGATCATGGGTATAAATTTTTTCAAGAAATTTTTTTGTAGGTGAAAAAGTTATTGCCAGAACTTACTGAACAATTTTCAAATGGCGCAGAAACATTTGTCAGAGCTGGAGCTGGAGCCGGAGCCGGAGCCGGAGCCGGAGCCGGAGCCGGAGCCGGAGCCGAAATCAGAATAAAAAATTAAAATTTTTCTTTTGGCTGCTAAATTTTTTTTACCCAAAGCTGGAACAGAGCAATTTTGAAAAAGAATATATATGTGAGATCTGAAATCTAATCATATCTCGTAGAATCAATAAAACCGGATACATCCAGTTTTATATCTAACTTGGCTTTTTCATAAGGCAAGATTCATACTTATAACTCCAAACTTCCTATCATATCACGTTCCAGCAATCACCCACGATGATCTACAAAACATTATTAATTTCTCCATATATTCATTCCTAGCTTCATATTCATAAAGCTTGACTAGCTAGGTTGTACCTCTGGAATCTCCTTCTAATACGATTTGGAAGGGTACCTTAAACAAACATACACGATTAAAGCTCGAAATATTATTAATAATATAAATTGAAAGATTGTGAATTTTAAAATAATAATAATAATAATAATAATAATAATAATAATATAATAATAATAATAATAATAATATATAATAATAATAAAAAAATTAATAATAATAATAATAATAATATAATAATAATAATAATAATAATAATAATAATAATAATTATTATTATTATTATATTATTATTATTATATATTATTATGTATTAATTATTATTATATTATTATTATTATTTTGATTTTTATTTTATTATTATTATGTATTATTATATTATTATTATTATTTTATTATTATTATTATTATTTATTATTTATTATTATTATTATATTATTATTAAATTATTATTTATTAATTATCATAATTATTATTATTATTATTATTCATGAGAACTATTAAACCTTTAGGTCAATTTAAACTTCCTAAAATGTTTGAATAGTCGAATCTGGAAATACTTTACTTGATTTCATTATTATTATTATTATTATTATTATTATTATTATTATTATTATTATTATTATTATTATTATTATTATTATTATTATTATTATTATTATTATTATTATTAATTATTATTATTATATTATATTATAATTTTATTATTATTATTATTATTTATTATATTATTATTATTATTATGTATACTTACTACTATTGTAATTGTTATATATATGTGTGTGAGCTCACATTTTATATATGTGTGTGTGAGGATGTTACTTTGCACACGCATGACAGTCGGCGAGAATTGGAGGGGTGCACTGAGGAGGAGTACGGTGATTACCATCTTAATATCATAGATGATATGCTGAGGTGAGTTGATAAGAGCGGTGGTTCAGAATTAGTGTATTCGAAGGACAGTCAGGTGAGAGTGTATCGAGCATCCAGATTGGAGTAAGCTAAAGAAGCAGCTATGACGTATTTGGATAGGTAATCAGATAGTACGACGCTAGCGGCGACGCGTGACTAGAGGCTGACGTATAGATCATAGGACGTGTGTCATTTATATCAACACGCAGAACTATATTATATTATTATTATTATTTATTATTATTATTTTTATATTATTATTATTATTATTATTATTATTATTATTATTATTATTATTAAACATGCAAATTTTGTCCTCTTTATATTCGACATAAAATTTTGCCGCTGAAATATCGATATATCGATATTTTGTTAAAAAAAATAATTATAGCAATTGCAATAAATCTATAGATTACATACGATAATTAATTTATCTACATGCATCTATTAGGGGAGA
>JABUQX010087186.1:65000-68751 GCA_015478945.1 Trachelipus rathkii
ATTGCATATTTTACTAATGTTGAATAAAAACATCATTTAAATATGGATTTCTAATTACAACTCTATATAGGTAATTGCTACAAAAAGAAGGCACCAACTTAGGCATTCGGTTACACTATATACTTGTGAACCCGGAGTAAACATCGAATCTTCAATCAAACGCCTTCTTAAAAAACAAACAATGAAGAAAAGAAAAACTACAATAACACAAAAATCCCAATCAGAACACTCGCAGAAAATGACTCAAGCAATGATCCATTATCAATACGAACTTCATTTTTCATTTTTATTTTGGATTATGGTCTTCAACTTTTTTCAACTAAACATAACACAAAAAAAAGTTTTTTTCGAGATTCATCGCTAGACATAGCACTTTCTTTTCGGCATGGATTTCTCTTCACATCATGTCAAGTTTGGATTATGGGCAGAAACTCATTTTTTAATTCCACTAGAACTTTGATTCCTTTTCGAATTTAAATGGTTCTGTGACCTCTCCCTTTTATGTATGAAGTAATTTTTCAAATAAAGGACCTAAAATTCAAGCAACTTCCGCCTCTACATATGTAAATTCCTTTACGGTATGGATTCCTTTCATCATTTTAAGTTTGGATTATGGCAGAAATTCATTTTGGATCCACTATGGCGAACTTGATTCCTTTTCGAATTCTAAATGGTTCCGTGACTCTCCCTTTTATGTATGAAGACATTTTTCAAATAAAGACCTAAATTTCAAGCAACGTCGTCTCTATATATGTCAAGCAATGTTTCCTCGTAACTACAGCTTTGAAAAACTATTTACGTGCGCTTGATCAGATCAGGATACATAGAAACAGCCTTATACTAGACTTCCAGGATTCAACGGTTTCGATCAATTGGCCTATTTAATTACTTGTGATATTTATTATTTATATCAATAATTATGTATAAATATTTTGTATTTAAATGTTTGCATGTTTGTTTATATCTACGGATATAACCAAATATGCTTATGTTTTGCCGCGCTTTTAATTGTTCTGTATATATAACATTATTGTATTTTTATGTATTTCAATATTTGTATATATGTTTAGATCTCCGTGGAACCAGTTATGCTCGTATTTGAATATTTACATTTCTTGTATATTTATTTTTGCCTTCAAATGTTTATTTGTCACTTATGTCTTGGACATAATTAGATATGTTTGCATTTGAAAGTATAACTATTTATTTAGTTAATATTTCTTGTATAATTATTATAACATCCTTTCCACTCCGTGTTTACGCAGGAAGTAATGTAGCAAGTTGAGTTTTTAAAGAATTTAATTTTATGTTCGACTTTATGCAAGATTTGCGCGAGCAAAATTTAGCATAAGTCAAAGTGAAAATATATATAAACTCGTCTTTTTGATCTCTTCAGTCAGATAAGTCAGATCAAATTATGAATCTAAAGAAAATCTCACTCAAGATACTCTCCTCAGAAATCCTCCCGGCAAGAGGTAAATTTCAAGGAAAAGGCTGCGACTCGAATTTCAATCACAAACACAAATCTTCGCACAAATAGGGTGGAAAAGGCTGTGACTACAAATTCGTCTACGAAGAGAGAGTATCTCACAGAAGGGACTTTTGTACTTTTATACTTTCATTGGCATATTTTATTAATGTTGAATAAAAACATCAATTTCAATATGGATTTTTCTAAATACCAACCTCTTAATAGGGTGCTTACACACAAAGAAACTACTACTTAGGCAATTGACCTAATATATATAATATATATATATTACTTATATAATAAGGATGTTGTCGTTGCGGGTAAGCGGATGTAATGTGTGAGTGTCGGAAACGACGGCTGGGACAGCTTGTGTTAGTAATTTGTTTCAAGTACAAGTACAAGTACAGTAGTTTTAGAAAGTTCAAGTACAAGTACAAGTAGAAGTACTTTATGAAAACTTGTATATATATATATATGGTTATCAAGTACAGTACTTTTATGAAACTTCATATGAATATATATATATATATATATATATATATATTATATATATATATATATATATATATATATATATAATATATATATTATAATAATATATATATATATATAATCATCATATCATCATTATCATCATTACATCTCATCATCATCATCATCATATCATATATCATATCATATCATATATATCAAACATATATGCATGCTCCCTTAGGAAAAAATGTATTTTAGTTGACGTTTAAACGGAAAGCGAGATTTGAAATATGAAATTCAGTCTTCAACTTAGAAAACGGGTATGCTTTGTAAGATGCATCCGTGCTCATTACCGGCAGTCTATTTATCCTTTATATTCGTGTGTACTCTCAAATTTCATCTTCTATCGACATTTCCAAGGTTTTTGGGCTCAGCTCAACATCATGTCGAGGCGAACACGTAACCTGCGGCTGTGACGAGGTTACAGTATAAGAAAGGGTATACTAATTCATTCTTCTATGTTAATTTTTCAATGTTTTGGGGCTGAGCTCACCCGTGAGCATAGCGACAGTAGCGTTAGTCTGCGATTACATTACCCTATAAGAAAGGTTGTACCCACGTTGTCTCTTCATTACGATTTCTAATGGGTTTTGGACGCAAGCCACCCCTCAATGGCGTGCGAATAACTTTATTTTCGGCTCGTCGAAGTCACTTATAAGAATTGTTGTATACCCATGTTTCAATCCTTCTATGATACTTTCCAGATTGGGCCAGCCCAACACCAGTGGGCGTAGTGTCTTACCTCTTTTGTATCGAGATCATTATATCGAATTTCATCATTCTCATACGTAATTTCCTAACTTGAGGGACGCTCTCTGGGGGTGCACGTCACGTAACCTCGTCTACGACGAGGTTACGCTTATATGAAGGTGTATACCAAATTTGGTCCTTCTACGACCATTTCAGGGTATAAAGAAGGTTCAGTCCCAACATGATGGCGTGCCAATTTGAGGAAGCTAACATGTCGCAAACTCTATCCGTTACTAAGGGTGCGGTGCGGTGTGTTGCGGTGTATTGCGGTGCGGTGGGCGATACAGTGCGATACTGTGCGGTGCAAATCCGATCCTCACCCCACATCTTAATTCCTCCGACTACGCTCTTTCTCGCTTCTTTGTGCATTCGCGTGCTTTCTCTTTTTTTCAGGCGGGACCTCTTCCCGAGTCCCTTGACTTCGAGTCTCCGACTCCGACTCCTCTATCCTATCTCCAAGTTTCAATCTTCTACGTCATTTCCTATTTTTTAGTTGCCGCACCCTACGTTCAAGTAGTTTATATCTACGTATATATATATATATATATATATATATATATATAATATATATATATATATATATATATATATATATTATATATATATATATAAATATATATCTATATATATATATTATTATATAATTATATATATATATTATATTTATATAAGTGATATTTGGTTAAAGACAACTATCATCGTCCAATATCTCAAAAACTCAATAGCTACTGGAATAGGAATCATTGTTGGTAATCTGGCAAAATTGTATTGCGGAAACTGTAAAAAACAAAAAATTTCATATCTAAAAACTACAATAGCTACAGCGAAAAGGAATACTTTTGGAATCCTTGTAAATTTTAGTTAGGAAAATTAAAAAAAAAAAAAAAATAATAAATAAAATAAATTGGTATTTTTTTTTATGGGAGCAGGGGACATTATATATATATATATATATATATATATAATATATATATATCTATATATATATATATATAT
>JABUQX010087187.1:0-20000 GCA_015478945.1 Trachelipus rathkii
GTTTGGTATGAATATTTTCAGGGCAGTATGTAGTCTGGATACGGGAGATGCACGATCTATTCTACTCGATAATTTCTTTGTTATATGCATTTTTAGGTTTGGTTTTATATTGTTATATCTTTGACTGATATATTAATTACAAAGTGAAAAAATTATTAATTTTTAAAATTTTTTCGTTTTACAGTTAATCAAAAAAAATTTCTAATGTAAAAAAAGTATGCATCTCACTCCGACTAATTACGAAGCCCGGTAAGAATATAGATTTGTTGAGGGCAGATATACAAGTAAATAATAAAAAAATATCTTTAATTATATTTTCATTCAAATAAAAAAACAAAAAAATAAAAAGGGGAGGGGTTGGAAGATCTGATGGACAACGCCGAGTTTCACAAAGCTATAAAAAAAATCGAAAATGTCGAGCAGTCATATTTAGGTAATGGAGAGCTATCTAGTGTGCATATTTCGAAAGTTTGATTAATCATTTCTGAAAAGGTGCTTGCTTCGTATATGTCGGTACCCTGTGGAACATAAACATGATTTATTTTGTTTGAAAAGATTTGAAAATGAACTGATTAGGAATGATTATTACAGTCACAGAAGAGGAATAACACGCTTGGAAACTATATCGTTTGAGGAGCAAAACGCATAAATGCTAGCTATTTAGGTGGTTTGAATTGTATTAGTAAATCTTGCTGATAGAATTATCGACTTTTTATGTATTCCATTATCTTTATAGAGGGGAGTGAGTTAAATTTTTTGGTGTAGCTAGAGAAAAATCAATTTTGAAATCTTTGTATTATGAAATGGTAAAACATATTTCAAAATGAATGGACAAATAGTAAAAAGACATAAATATATACATTGGCATTAACATAAAACTATTATGCCTTTCATGCTATGATAATAAAAAACATTATATAATTTAAGCAACTAATAAGTATCGTCTAATTGGGCGTTCATAATACATTAGGTCCTAATTGGTAAATAATGATATAAACACTCCACCTCAATGTAATCTATTGAATGGTAGCCAATTTCCTGTAGTAATTTATTTTTATAATACTTTCCATAAATGCGCTTCCCAGGTTTTCTTGCATTGTGTGATGTAGTTTATTAGTAATCATATAGCTTGATATATGCACAGACTTTTTTCACTTTGATAAATTTTTTTGGAAAATGTTGGTGGATGCATGAAATATTTAATGTTCCCGTCTTAACCCAGACTATTTGAATGTTAAGGCCTTAGAAACGTCTGGACCCAGGTGCATTTTATGTAAGTTTTGCTCGTCGTGCCTGATATGCATATGTCTAACTGTGAGTTACATGTCCGGTAAAATTCAAGCCTGTTTGCATTTAGATTACGCTTTAATCCATGTATTTGTATAACTTTTACTACATAATTTTCCGGTCTTTTATGTAATAAAAGGGCATGTACAACATAATCCTCTATGCAGTTCACAAATCCATATGGTCACTCTGTATTATCTGTATAATTTTAATAACGAGGTATAAACAAAACTTATTCAACTCCTCTTAGATTTATTGTCAATCTAATTAGCCAATTTGTACAAGAATGAGGGGTATAATTTTCCAAGTTCTGCCGTTTTTTTTTTTACTCTGTTAGAATTTCTGGGGTTGCTGTTGTATACGTAAGTTTATGTTATGTTGCTTAGACTTTGGGAGGTGCATGCTAATATAGTGGACTTGAAAACTGTTGTATAGGGTGGTAGTATATTGGACATGTCATTTTTATGTTTGGTTGTTCCATCAAAAGGAAGTTAAGTATAAGGCTTATCTTCTGCCTTGCCTTTGGCTTCATTTGAGTAGTTGTAATTCTGCGTCTGGTAGAGAAATCAGGGTTCCATTTGGTATTACATCAGTGAGAAGATTTCAATTATTGATATTTAACGCCTTTCTTGAACATCTGGTTGAAAGAATTGGCTTTGGAGAATATTATCACAGAATAAACACTATGGAATATATATGGCTAAAATAATTTTGCGCCTTTGAAGGGTCCGTTAATAGTGCCTTGGACTGAGAGGTGTATCTCTACTTCGCATTATTCATTAATATAGTTTGTGTTTTGGATGATTTATGGTGATATGAGTTGCTTTTAAAACTAATTGCAAATTGGGCCTGACCTCCGGAATATTTGTGTAAAGGGTGGATATAACCTCCTTCCAGAATCACTGTCAAACTTTTTTTTATTTTTTATAATTCCTTCTATTTCTTTTGTGTGTGGTGTTAAACAGGTACTGGGTTTGATACAAGCATTGTTGGTGGTGTTATCGGTTTGGTATTTTTCCGTTTGTATAGGAAAAGAAAAGAAAGTATAAAGAGCTTTCACTAATTTGTGTTGTCATCTTTTATGTTGATTTTGTGCATTTTCCCTCTTTGGTGGGTAAATCGTGCACTATCAAGGAAACTATATATGTCAGACCAGAACTTCTTGTGTTTAAGGTGTCGGATTAAGTTATTTGTGATTGTGTTAATACTGTGTTTATCTTTCTGTTTTTTAGGGTGGGCGTGGCGTTCTTCTAATTATCTGTGAGGTGCAAAACTAGTTAACAATGAGCGCGGTCTATTATCTTGTAGGGTTAAGCTTGTGTGAATGCGGTGCAGAGGGGCATATGTTAGAGATGTGTGTGGTGACAGGAATTACTATTATTCATTTAGAGACGGACGCGAGTGTATGATAATGAAAATGGATATACTTGACACAGGGGTAGTCAGATAATAGGAAATGAGAGAGAGAGAGACAAATCCGTGAATTAAAAAGGTGTATGTGTAGTGTTGGAGTCGAGTAGAATCCATATATTTTTGTTCTTATAAGGATGTTGAGAGTAAGGAATGTGAAAAGATGGCATGTTGAAAACGAGAAGTATGCGCCAGATAGAAGAGAGTGGGCCAGTAACGATGGAGGTGAATTGAGTTGCAGGGGTGTTGTTGTGAGGTTAGTCGTTAATGATTAGTTTTTTAGTTTTTGTTTTATCTATTTTGACATTCCTATCAACTATTCAGGGGGCTAATTGGAATGTACCTACGAACGTATTGACGAGAGGTTTCGATCCACAGATCTGAAAGAAGGCCAATTAATACAAGCCATAACATTATATAAGAGATCGCACAAGTGAGAGACTAGGTCGAGGATAGAGAATCTCATGGTTCTGACTGCGACGATTTTAGTTTCTCACCTAATTGAGTATGTTAAGGGGGCGGTAAGGGCTGGGCTTGCCTTCTCAGATTATACATGTTCTTACAGTATTATTCTTACTATATACTTATTTTATGTTTTTCCGGATAGATACAAAATGTTAATATCGCAGTGTGGAAACACAGACAGGCCCTTGCCAAGTTCTTCTTGTAATCTTGAGGAGGAAAGAATAAGTTTAGACAAATTGGGTTGGGTTTTTGAAGAAAAACCTTGGTAGTATGCCCATTGCTTGCACTGTTTATTGATTGATTTGTATTTTTGATATTGATTTGAATGAATCGATCATTATATTACTGAGTTAGCGTTATTGTCTCAGTTATAGGAATAATTTATCATGCTAAGGGGTAACTTCTAGTATAAGTTTATTATCAATTTGTTAATCTTTTATTATATGAGGTTAGATATATGAGTTATAGTATTTCCATATTTATTATTCTCTTTCTATACCTATGTGAATTAGTCGGTATTTCTCAGGGAAATTTATGATTGATTATCGGTATTTTATCTATTTTATAGGTTAGTAGTTGATTATGATATTAGGTCGTATTAGTATATTTAGTAAAAATTAATATAAATATCTTTAGTTTATATAGTATTTTATTTTGTAGTCATTTTAAATCGCACATAAAGTTTTCAATAAATGAATGTAAAAAATTTTGGTGTGCAGCTTTTTTTCGTTGTTCGTATGGGTATGACTAAAAGCTTCTTAAGCCTCTCAGCTCATTACAAGGGAATAATTTGTAACTTGTACTGTGAAACAATTTCTAGAGTTAGCTTCGGTAACTTGTTACTTGCTGTACGTTGAAGATCTAGATTCTATTGTAGAGTACGTTGTATCTTGTGTAGGTTGTACTGTTTTGAAATGAATGTAATCGTTGAATGTGAACCTCAACGCTCTTTTCGATTATATAATATTATTATTATATTAATGTTTATTATTTTATACCTTTTTTCCTTAAAAATTTTTATATACCACTTTATGTCATAGGTTTGTTTAAATAAAAGATTATTTTGTTCCATTTCATTATTTTATTGGAGCTTGTATTTATATAGTATTATCTTGGCTTGAGTATTTTATTATAAATTACCTATATACAAATAGCTTTATGCCTTCACGCTAAATTTTAAAATTTTACCTTCCCAGTTTTTGATCGTTTTGTCAAAGGAGTTTTTGTTATTTTTCCTTTCGTGTCAGTATATAAATATGAGTCAATAATGATTCTTAACCTATCTATTACACTTTTAGGGTTTTATTCTCATACTAGTGTTTACCAAATTCCATGACCTTTCATTGTCAAATATTGAAAAAATGCAGGATATTTAATTTTAGGTTTATATTATATATTATTTATGGTTTATTTTTTAGTTTTTTTTTTATTTAGAGAGAGTGTGATGTGCATGTATGTATGTTTGATTAGTAAGATTATTTGTATTATTATTCGTATTATTTTTTAGAATTTATTTTGATTATCTTGATGTAACATTGATTTGATATTTGTTTACTTCTTGTTGAGATGATACTTTTTGATTTATTAGGTGAGGATCTAAATTCCTGATGACTGCAGAAAAGTGAAAATTGATACTGCTCTCGAACCGGTTCGCTATCACCTGTCAACTTTTAATGATAGGAAATATTTATGTTATTCCTTATAATAAGTTCGTAAAATATATAATTCTTTTTTAACTTGATAATATCACTCTTTCTCCTTTTAATAAACAATTAGAGAGTAGAACCCGATTTTTGAGACTTGTGCGAGTTTTGTCGGACTGGTCTTTCCTTCACATTTGTAGCCCGATCGTCAATAAACGAAAACATATTAGTGGCAAAAATCTCACTTTGAAAATGGTCAATTTTAATTAATTTGACATCTTTAAGGCTGGTTACGCCTTAGAACTGAGGTATTGCAGTCTTAGTGCGTTAATTATCAGAAGCAAAAACCACGCTTTTTCCCTTTTTGCCCTTTTTTCGCATTGGTTGACCCTTTTTGGGTTTTGTCGACTTTTTTTTTATGGCGGGAAAAAATTTATCTTTTAATAATGAATCTTACAGAGAATTTAACTAAATTGAAAGCGTACAAATCATGGTCTGTTGGCTAACAAGTATGGATTGGAAGAGCTCTCATCATGCTGGATCTGTCTGGGGGGTGAAGAAAGGATTCAGTAAGATCACTAAGAGGACTGGAATATATATGAGCGACAACAGAACAGATACAAATTTGGTTTATAGGTCACAAATTCAGTTGGGTCCCAAGAATCAAGTTTTGCACATTCATGTGAACTTGTTGGGACATTGTTGGCTCGATGAAGGTTTGACTTTCCATTTTGATGGAGGTAAGTTTATTCAAACTTATTCCTTAAATAGTTTTTTAATGGTAATAACGTATATTGAGGGAAATTTTAATTTGAACTTGAAAAATTATTTCATTTCCATTTTCGAATGGGTCCGTAGTACTATCCTTTATGAAGGTTTTGCGCCCCTTATATCTAAATTTCACTTTGGGGATTAATATCCGGCCTATAGTTGTTTGGTTACATATTTTTTTACGGTAAGCTCAGCGAAATTGGGCGATCCTTTGTCACAGATTCCGTCTCAATCTCTTTAACAAATTGGTATTCTGTAAAGTTTCTGAAGTTTTGCCTTTTTTCTTTCCACTTATAAGTTTGGATTCTGATTTCTTTCTTTTTATTTAAATAGAAGGTGTTCCCCTTAAATTAAGGACCAAGTTTATATAGGATTTTTTGCATGTATGTGTTTGTTTTTATAGGATTATGGTTTTTTAGTAATATAACTCTTCATGGTATTTATTGGTGTATTTGCATGTTGTGAAAGTGAAATTCTGAATTACCCTTTGGGTAAGAGGCCTTTTTTATTTGTGTTAAGTTATGGTTCCCTTTGAAAGATGTTGAGGTGGGCAGTTGTGTTTTCCCTGCTGTGTGTATCTGCTTGATGTTTTCTTTGTGTTTTGATTTTTTTTTTTTATTGAGTGGCGGTGTTCTGCATTAATGTTGCCTTTGGCCTGTTGTTGTTTCAGTGTCGGTCGTCGAGTGGTTCTCCATTCGTGCTATAGTATTCTTTCGACTCTTTGGAGTTTAATTGACAGGAGACTTAAGACACTTCTAAGAGTTTTATTTGTTAATTTTCTTGTAAACTGTTTGAAGTTTTTAATTCTTAAATAAAGTTTGTTTGCCGGATGGTGTTGTGGTGGATGTGTTTACATAAATGTAATCTCAAACTCATGCGAGGCTGAGTGTGGGAGGGGTTTGTCTTACAGGTTTGTCCTTCGTCGTAATAGCTTACATTAGTGGTTGGGTGGGTCAGCACTCCGAAATCGAGAAAAGGGGCATGGCGTGGGGGTGATGTGGCGTTGAGCATGAGGTTGCTCGTGTTTACGGTGGGTTTAATAAAAGCGGGCCTAAAGACAAAGTCAAAATTGGTTTTAAATAGTGAGCGCACTTAAAAAGTTTTTTGTATACTTGTTAAGAAAAAATATATAAGATAAAATCATCCATTTTAAAAATATTAACGTATGGACGGTACGGTTGCGTGTTGCGATTACTATGGTGATACGCGTTGCAGAAAATTCTGATGCTTGACCAATTAGAAATAAGTATCCCAAGCAAGAGTCAGGTAGCTTAGTTATACTTACTGCTCACTTAGAGTCTAACTTTCTTCCAAGGACATCGTTCAATTGTCATCTGATTGTTGGTTTAGTTTCGCAATTTCGAGCAAATAGCTAAAGTAATGCCGAGAGGTACCATTCGCAAGTTCGGCAATCACAAACTATGTTTTCCTGCTTCTCCCGAGCCCTTTCCTATCGAAAGCGATGTATTTCGGCAATGTTTGTTCGGGTCAACGTTTTGTCAAGTTTGGTCGTACGCCATGCCCTGATAATCGAAATGCACCTGCAATTCCTCCGCTATTATATCTGCATGAATATGCACTCAAAACACGCGTTTATTTGCAAAATCTGCTAAATGTGCAACTCTATTGCTAAATAATTATTTGTTGCTAATTAAGAGAATCGACTGCGCAGGGTAACAGTCCGCTATGAGCTTGTCATTGTTTTAATGTGTAGTTAACTTAAGTAATTCCCAATTAATATTTTTTACCTTCAAATTTATAAAAATTGCTGAATTTTTTATTTTTTATGTAGATAATATAGAAATATGTATATATATATATGTATTATATTATAATGATATTATAAATAGATATTTATATTATATAGTATATATATATAAGAATCGTGTATTATGTACATTATAGTTTTTATATTATATATTTAAATATTATATATGTATTATATATATTAATATATATCTTTTATTATATATTTAATACATACGCCAGAAGGAATAAAGTTCATCATATTATACCCTATTAACCACACCATCAATATCTCATAAAGTAGAAGTGATTTTTAATTTACCCAAAGCAGCGTCTTCATTCAAGGTTTGCGTTAGGAAATTTATTATATAAAGAAATTAGCTATTGTTTTTATAAATTATATTATTTTATTATCTAACCATATATATAAATAGGTTCAGTAAGATACAATGTAAAAACTATACTCTATTATAAATCTAATATACTTATCTAGGCATATCACATTAACCCTTTTACATTCACATTTAGCGGGTTTTTCTATTCATAAATATAATGATATTATATATATATAATAATATAATCTTTTTTTAATAGTCATAGTCCATAAAATATCAAATATATAATATAACCTAATAAATTTAGTTATTTTATTTGTTATTTATATTAATATATTATTATTTTTCTAATAAATGGAATGAAAAAGTTTACTTAATCTAGGAGCTTACTAATTGATTAAGCATGGTGAATTAGTAATATGTTCAACTTGGGGATCTCAAGACGGAAGGTTAAATTAAAATAAACCATTTTAGGGTGTGAATCTTTGAAGAATCTAAGAGTAAGAATTAAATTTTGTCTGAAGTGTCTGGTGGCGGACACTCTAATTTTTTCACGCGTTTAGTAAAATTCAATATCCATATATGTGAAGAGGTCGTTTGAACCGTTTGTTAGTCCTGGTCATTCAAGAGATAAGCGTGAACGCGTTCATGTTATCCTGTCAACTGACTTAGATAGGAATATCTATTTTAGTATAGTGTCAAAATGTACGGGGAGTTAATCTTTGTAACATAAGCCAAGGTGATTTTTGCCAAAATAGGTAACTATAAATTGAGATTAGCGACAGTATCGAAGAAATACGAAAATTCGGAAGAGAATGTAAAATAAAAATTATTGGGAGTTTCGACAAAAATAATTTTTGGTACTCCCGGGTGTTAAATATTAACAAATAACAGCCGCCTACGAGAAACCTGAGCGACGCAAAGCCCATTTTTTTGTTAATATAAAAATTAACAAGGTGTAGAGGTAACACCTACCGTGCAGTAACGTTCGAGTAACGTAACTAAGACGTAGACTAAACCTAGCCCCTAGACTAACCGTAAAAAATCCTAACGTTAACCTAACCTACGTATATAGCCTAACCATGTTAAAACTAAGTCACCTCCGGTTACCGTTTAACTCTCATTTTTATACCGTTCCCCTAGAACGTCTATTTATGGTATGCAAGAGGGCTACCTGGCGAAATTTTGTTTTTATTTCGATCATTGGCCGTCTTTCCGGTGGTGGAGCGACCGTTAAGAGTAACTTTTGTCCATCATTATAAAAATATATATTTTGTGACTTAAAGATATATAATTTATATTATATATATATATATATATATATATATATCTATATTATAAGATATTAGAAATATTTGTGTACAATAATATTCATATTTATAATATTAATATATCAATAGTTTAATATAATAATATAATATAGTAATATGTAATATATAACATATATATATATATAAAAGCATATATAATACTATAATATAACAAATATTAGTAACTAGATATGGATACATGAACAATCATATAAGATATAACTATAATCTTAGGTCGGATCATTATATATAATCATATATAATATAATAATTAATATATGGTAGATATTAAAATATATATGAGTAATATATATAATAATAAATATCATGGAATTAAAAAAAGTTATTCCTGGACAATGGGGAATCTAAAATAAAACTTCAAAAATAATTTATTTACTTGGGGCATAAAGGCTTACCCTGGTAGCAGCCAAATATGGACGCTGGGGCCAGAGTTCGGAGGTCGGAGTCTCGCAGTCTTGAGGGGGTTGTCGTAAGCTCGCTTTGGCCATATGTTTCCCCACGAGTATGTGGAGACGAGATGTCGAAATTCTTGGTGTAGATAAAGGAGTCGGACCATAGTGAAAAATTCCTTGGTGTAATTCGTTCGGAGTTCGGGAGTCTGAAGCGGAGAAAAATTTTAATAGAATCTTATTATTATTATTTTATATTATATTACATGTATTATTACTTTTGATTATTATTAATTATTATTATTATTATTATAATTATTAATTGTATTATTATTGAATTTTATGATGACTGCTAGCTACGTAGATTTAACATTACGCCAATAGAAAGAAAAAAAAAAAAAAAAAAAAAAAAAAAAGTAAAAAAAAAAAAAAAACGGGGTGGGTTATACTTTTTTTTTTATACTAAATAAATAAAATCATTGCACTTATGACAACGGTATACCGCCGAACAGAAAAAGCCAACGGCTATGGTTTCCAAAAGCTATGGGGATATTATTTCATTAGTTGTAAAATGCGGGGTTTGCCCCAGGACATGCTTGTGCATATAGCCTATTAAATCGTTCACGAATTCATTTTAGAGCAATCCAGATTAAGGGTAACAAAAGATTCGATACACACTTGTTTTTTTTTTTGTTTTTTTTCATTTCCTGCTGAAGCTCTTTAACCGTTTTTACTTTTACTGCTATGGTTACTGCCATTTTTCACCTTTTAAAAGCTTCCATTTCATCTGGGCAATGAAACGGTGGGGCTCTTCTTAATGTATCTTTCCCTGCCCCAACAACGCAAGGGCCGCAACAACATAATAATAGGGTTTTTGAATTGGGAAAACCATAAACACGTTGTACGAGTGGATAAAAAAAAAAATTTTTTTTGTTTTGAGGTATTTCGTAAATGCAGTTCTTGCTATTCAAGGGAGGATAGTAACAGGAGACAGAATCGGGGTCGCGGAATTTAATTTTTTTGTTTTATATTTATTTAGGTATTTAAAATTTTCTCATATGAAACATGTTAAAAATTAAAAGAAAACGGTTCCCTGAGTAAAGTTCGAACGGTTCAGCAGCTGCAGTCGAAAATTTTTGTGTTTTGTTTTAATTGAAGGGAGAAAGAATACAATGTCCTCCTCCATGTCAGAGAGAATTCAGTAGTATTTTGTATACGATCCTTCAAAATGTCTCTTTTTATAAAAAAAGAATAATACTCGAAATGCGACAACAAAAATTTTTGAACGTTTAAGGCAGCGCCCCCGAATGTTAAAGAATACAGAAATTAGATCGAAGAAAAAGAGCCAGCTTCGGATCCGGAACCCGGACGGTCTTTTCCGGGGAGGGTTCGAGTCGGAGACGTCGCGGGTCGGCGTTGGATGCGGCGAAATCCTCGGAAAAAATCGGAATTCGTGAAGTCGGAAGAAAAACACAAAAAATTAATATTTTTTTTTTTAAAAAAAAAACTATGCCGGAAAAAGAATAAGAGTTTAAAAACAGTCATAAAAAATAATACTCATTTATATAAAACAAGCAACCTTCCATACCTTTTTAAAACACCCGAAAAAAAAAATTACTAAATTCACATGTGCGAAGTTATGTTTTCATTCCCTCCGCCCGCCTTACGCCACCCCACGCCCTATGCATACGGCCACTAGTTTTTATCTCCGAAACCCCGCCATAATATATTTAATATATTATACAAAGGCGTTTATAACTTTTTGGAAATAAATCACACTTTCACACACAACAACGGAAGAAAGTTCCTCCATCTTTCTCCCAATTGAAAATTGTCAAATATTTTTCCAAAAAACGGGCAGCAAATTGTTAACTAAAATAATTTGAAAATTTCGATTATACATCAGTAGGTTTTGCTTTTTACATGTCCTTTCAACGTTCTTAGCATTATTTTTCTAGATTTGTAGATCACAACGTGATTTGGTAAATAACTGCTTTTAATGTTTTTAATGTTTCGGTTAACTTTGTCCACTTTTGAGATTATTCTTTTACATATATTATCTAAAACTGAATTGAATAAACTTGTAGAAAATATATAATATATTATGAAATTTCAAAAAAAATACTTTCAGGAAGAGCTATTAATCGTTGTTGTGACCAGGGTTGTGGAAGCATTTTACTTTATCCGACCCTAATTCCGACTCCAAAGACGCGGCACAGACTCCGACTTCAACTACAAAATATACGAGATCAACTGCAGACTACCGACCTCTTGAAAACAACTAGCCGAGACTCTGACCGACTAAAAACGACTCCACACTAAAACAAAATTAACCATTAAGAATAACGAACCATACTACCGAACTCGCACCGAACCTTACCGCCTAGTACCAGAATAAACCGAGAACTCCAGGACTTGACCCGCACTCGCCTCTTAAAATTTTAGACTCCACTCCATACTACTGAAAAGTGAAAACATCAGGGACTATTAGGACATGATGTTTATGAAAATCCATAAATTATCAAAAAAAAAAGGCGTAAAAAACAATTCTGGCTAACTAGGCCTAATTTAAACAGGCAATGTCACGCGGCTTCACGCAAACCAGCTAACAGTGCATCAATGCTAAATATGCGCAGGAACGATAATAGCAAGATACTATACCGATAATAATGCATTTATATTTTGAGGTACTTAATCCGATTGGAAAGCTACTAAAAGCCAGTGACCAAATGCCAAGCAGCGATATTAAGAATCCCAACTTTTTTTTTGGTCCATCATTAATGAAATACACTTTTCAAAACCTTGAATGATCAATAAAAGTAAAAGCTTTTGTGGGGTTTAGTTTTTTTATATTTAAATTTATAAATTATATTACAATATAACATATAGTAGAAACTGTATAAAAATATATAACAATATATTATAAATTAAATTATAATATTAATATATAATAAAATATAATTTATTAAAATATAACTCATATATTATAATATATATAATATATAGTCTATATATATTAAAAAAATAATAATAAATATAATAAATCTAATAATATATAATAGATAAATATAATACTATATTATAATAGTTAAAAAAAAACTATATATATAATATAATAGTTATATATAATATATAATATATATAAATACTATAAACATTTTTACAATAACATAAGTAATAAATAAAAATAACACATATATTAATGATATATAAAATCTAATTAAATAAAAAAAAAAAATAAATTAAACAATAATAAAGTACAAAATAAAAAAAGGATTATTTTTACTAATAAGAAAAACCAAACATCTTCATCAAAAAACATATTCAAACTCCTATATTGATCAATAGTGTACCCACTATCCTAGACAAACACAATTATACCTATATATCATAAATCTAGACTTCATCCTTTCTCCTTATATCTCTTTATAATATTTATATTTACCTTATTAAATGAAATATATATATAAATAATTATATTTATATGATATTATATATATATATTAAATATATATATAAAAATATATATATAATATATATATATATATCAATATATAATATATAATATAAATAATATATATATATATATATAATATAATATATAATCAAAAAATATATAATAAAATCCCATATATAACTATATTAATAATAATATATAATAATAATTACATACGTATATAATACCCTGTATTAACTAATATATTAACTAAATAACCATATAATATAACTATACATATATATATATAGAATATCTATATATATATTTTATAGTATATTATGAATTCATATATATATTATTAATATATAATAATATAAAATTAACCTAGTATAATATTATTATATATATTATATATATATATATATAACAATAACTAATAAATATAATATATAACATATATATAATTAAAACTAGATAAATAGAATATATAAATAAAATAATTCTAATATAAAATATAATACTTAAATACTAAAATCAATACATTAGACAATGGTCCCTTGAGAACCATAATTCTAGCCCCTACATCTATTTTTTTCCCCCAGGAGCTTGAGCCTTGCAATTACAATTAGGTTTGCCCTTTTTCCGCTCATTATCATTATCTGTGCTTTAAAGGTGTCGGTAACAGGTTAGTTAGGTTAGTTAGGGTTACGGTTAAGTTATTAAGTGTAAAAGGTCGGTTAGGTAAAAGGTTAGGTTAAGTTAAAAGGTATTAGGTTATTCCCTATATACAAAAAAGATAAAGAAATAAAAAAACAGAACTAGACAAGAAAAGTGTTCCGTGATAAACAATCTGTCAATACTTGGTAACAAAAAATGGAATTAGTCTAAAATGTGAAGTTACTATAGGTCATATATATAATATATATATATATAGTACGTATTATAATATATATATAATATATATGTAATAATATGATATATATATATCCTATATATATATAATAATACGTATAATATATAAGATATATAGATAATAAATACAGAGATTAATAATAATAACGAAAAAATAAGCACCTCTCAAGACATAAAAAAACTGCCAGCGATTTCTAAAGTTATCAATATAGAACTTACATCTAGTGGTCAATTACTCTTTGGATAAATAAAAGTTTTCAAAAAAAAATAAAAATGCATTTGATACACTGCTCCTTCACATTTCCTCTTAGGTCTGATTTTATAAAATGGCGAAAGGGCATAAAAAAGAGCCATTAAACGCTAATTGCCATGGAGGAAGAGAGACGGCCAAATGTCCAGTTTCTTGAGATTACAGATTTGAAACTATATTTGAGATGAGGACTATTCCAATTTAAATATCTTTCCGATAAATTTTTAAAAACCATTTAATATTTTCGCCAAAAAAACTTCGTTACATGCAGAGAATTTTTGTTATTTAAGTCATGGAATCATTGTATAAAAAAGAAAAGGAAGGAACCTCGACCTTATTTGTTTGACCCACGAGTCAATCGTATTATTTCCGATTAAGCTTTTCAATATCTTAAAGATTCAAAACATCTTTCTGAGCTAGTCTGAAAAGAAGTGAACTTGAAAAGGACAAGTAGGGGTGATAAACTAGAGACATTTCAAGACTGTACAATATGTACCAGAGTAACACATTTCTTCTGAAAGCTTCTGCAACACCTCTGACCAAAAATATAGCCATTCCAGAAGTTCCAAGATGCTGAGTACAGCTTTCGGTTATTGAAAATGCTTCAGTTAGCTTACCCTGTAGATAGGAATCAAACATAAACAGCAGCTGTAGAACTATTCACTGTCATGAGAGACATTTCTCTCTTCGTACAATGGGTCTTGTTATTCTTCAAGAATCTTAAATACTAGAATGTATAAGGTTGATGGTTTGACTTGATTAGAATATATCCAAATTGAAAACAAATATGAAAAAATCTTCGAAGTTTGCAATTGCTTTTGTGCTCGTGATTAGTCAAGTCAGTGAATTGCATGAAGTGATTGGTCACTCAACAGAGTCACAATTATAACCTTGCCAAGTTCAAATATTATTTCTGACTTCAACTCTACTATTTTGAAAGGTACCGACTCTGACCTCCCGACTCGCCGACTGCCGTACCTCTGAAAATTACCGACTCCGACTCCATACTCCGACTCCGACTCCGCCTCCGACTCTACTCTCTTCAAATTCAAAGACTTCGAATCAACTCCGAATAACCACAACCCAGGTTAATGACGTCATGAAAGAAATACTAGTATACTATATATATATATAATATAATAATATATATCTAGTAATATATATTAATATTTACTATATAATATATAATATATAATAATTAATTACTAAATATATATATATAGTATTTAATATATATTATAATAGATAATAGATAATATAGATATAATATATATATTATATATATATATATAATATAATATATAATATATATAATATATATATATACTACTCTTATATATAATATATAATTATATAATATATACTATTATATATGTATATAATATATAATATATATATATATATATATATATATATATATATATATATCCTTCTCCATCGTCGTTTTAGGATACTTTTGTTTTATACCTTCAAACAACTTTTATCTCTAACGACATACAAATTTTATTGTTTTAAACAACTTTCGGCCCTATCGGCTGCCTCCTTTCTATTAGCGCATTCAATTTTTATCTCTATTGATACAGATCCCTCACAACTTCTTTTTCTGTGTCTTTACGTAAGTAAAATGGGGGTATGCAATAGTTTTCCGTTTATGCTAGAGATAGGCAACCTGTCTTTCCCCGTTCTCTTTACTTCGTTCCGATCTTTAGCTCGGCCAACATATGCCTTTTTTTTGTTTCTGCCGCTCACATTTAAACGCTTCTGACGTCATCTTTATGGTATTTACTTTTTGTGATCTTGCAATTCTGCTTCTTGCCATTTGCATTCTGCTTATTGTGTTGTGAATAAAAGTGAAAACTTCATAATTTTTAGCTCCTCCTATGTAGGGCCAGAGCCTACAAGTGGTGACCTTACTTGTGATAAAGCCTTCTTCAAGCTGCTTCTCTCCTCCAGGGCCTTGAAGAGGCTTACTACAGTTGTCATTGTGATCCTCAAAGCCTTCAAGAATCTCCTCGCTCAAAGCAGCTGTCCCTGGCCTACCAAAGGACCTATTGTTTGCACTATTCCTATATAATATATTATACAATATTATTATTATATATATATTAATATTAGTAGGGACTGATTTTGTAAAACATTACAGTGCTATAAGTAGAATAGCCATTTGCTTCTCCGCACTTTTTAAGTGAGCCGATAAATTTATTTTTATTGTGGAGTGAGTCATTAATTGGCCCTTGTCTTTTCTTCAATTATTATAGTGATAATATCCTCTCCTAAATTTGAGTATATATTATTTTAAAACCTTATTATAGCTTGTCTAAAGAGTATAGATTTCCACAGTAGATTCACCCTGCTGCTTATTATTATTTAAACTATTATTTATTATTATATTATTATAAATTATATGCATATTATTTTTATTTTACTCACTTATTTATGAGTCGTACTATCTACAAAATACAGATTGAAACTATACTAGCTTCGCAACACAACTTGTGACTATTTATCGTAACTTTATCCGAGGTCATTACAGTACCACAAAAGATAGCACCATGCACATTTAATTAGAGTAAGCTATTAGTTGAACTAATTATTCAGATTTTGAGCATTCAATAAACATTCCTTGAAATACTATTACAGTTTAGTGAAATACTACCGTTATATGTTAAAATGTAAGCTGTCTATATAGGAATTTAACCTGTCAAAGGGTATTATCAGCGATTTAAGAGATGTGTTTACATATAATATAGATTGCATGTCCCTGAAATCACCAATACCATATACTCAAGATTTATAAAATAAAACAATATTACTGTAATATTAGAAACCTTAGACGGATAAAAATATAAATATTAAAAAAAAAATATCAAAAAACGAAAGCCTGGGGAGACTCCGCTTACGCTATTGAGACTTTTTTAGTCTTCAGAACATATGCTCAGACTTACTACTTTTATAGAGATCTCTTACAGTTTGGAGCCTGCATATAAACTTGTGTGGCAGCTTCTATTACTTTCAGACAGTTATTGAGCTGCCAAGCTCCAGTATCCACTTGGCTCAGGTCGACCCCCAAATGAGGTAGATACTTTTACTAGTAAATCGCGTTGAGCCATTTTGCAGACTAGTTTAAGCAAAACCTATGACACCCGGCTCAGAAGCGAGGCGGCACTCGGGATGAGCATTGGAACGCAATATGGGGATATACTTAGATGTAATAGGCTCTTGGTAAAATGAGAAAAGAGGGGAATGATATTTAGAGGAGAGAACCACAGCGATACTGAGAAAGAAAGAGCCAAGCAAACACACAGAGCTAAACTTGCACAGGACAGGGGAGTCTCCACAAGAAAGTGGTTTAGATAGCGTTGAGGAGTGATAAATAAGATCGTTCTAGATGTGAGATACCTTCCTATGAGAGAGCTGAGAGTTGGTCTTGAATCGAACGTATATTATAGAAGCTTATAAAGAAAGCAGACATCTAAGAGAATTATTAAAATCGAAACACGCTAACTCACTAGAACTGCCCTCTTAATAACTTTTATAAAAGAAGTACAATGCTTTACTCGTCTGCAACTTTCTCTCATTTTATTCACTCGAGTTTACTCAGGGGCTCTCAGCCTCGAGGTACTAGTGGGCCACGGTCACCACTACCCCACCACAAATTTTTACCAGCCAATGAACTTGTGTGAGCCTACAGGACCACACCTTCAAGCCACCATATCTATTCTACAAGAGCAACCATATTACTCAAAAACTTCTGATCACGAGCATTCAACAAATTATCATTCTATGGCACCTATTAATAGCCGATATATCAGTGGAAGTTATATATGGAGAATAGCTTTAAAAGCAAGTAGAATGGGGTTGACGAACGACATTCGTAACCGTGGAGTGTCATTCGAGGCCATTCGTGCATTATAATACTATAGTAGCAGCGCGAATTGCCGATCAAACGCGACTCCCACACAGTCACGAGAGTGCCTAAATATGCGCCGTTCCGGGGCGTCCAATCTTTACATGTTGCGTTACACTCACTATCTATGTTAGTCCAGCAGTTTTGGTTTCCCTATCCTCATTGAATCAGCAGAGGATTACCTTCTCATGTTTTACCCAGGTTTCGTCACTTGGGGGTCGCGCCCTCGTTCTTTTTCGTCTTTGAGTGTGTTACTTTCTCTTGCAGAGACCGTGCCGCAGACACTTCTGTGTTCTTGCACTTGCGGCTGCAGGGCCTTCCACATTGTTACCACTTAAAACATTTGAACGTACGGCTACCACCCCCAAATCCACACCTATCATACTTTTACAGCGCCTTGCGTGGTCTCTCTCTTCGTGCAGTCGGTGAGCTGTGTATACTCCTCGGAGAAACTAATATGTATATTAAATTATATAGCCGATGTTACTCATTTCATCATTATTGTTTAGACCATGGACTTTCTTTCCCTGAACTTCAATATTCTTGTAGACTTACACCATAACGCTTGATCTGATTACGAGACTTCACAGTTTTACTCCTCTGCCTGCATCTAGATGCTACTTATCTATTATATAATATTATTACTTACTATATATAATTATATATAATTATATCTTTACCATTATATCTAGTATAATCCTCACCTTCCTTTACTAGAGTAACAAACCTTATCGAAAATCTCTTCTGTCTTTATATTCACGACTTCCCGATCTTGTTCTCTCTCTGCCATTCACGAGAACCTCTTAATTTATTTATACGATTAAATTATCCTTATGGCGGATTTGAGCCCTTCGTTACTTCTGAGCTACATCGAAGAACCTGCTCATCGCTAGCTCTCTCCGGATAGAGCACCTTATTCTTACTATACTCCGAGCCAAGCATGTATTCAACGTAAGGTTAAGTTTCAGAATATGGCTATACACGTGATCACTACTTTGGAAGATGTATGTGTTTCGGCGTCTTCTATTTCACACATACTTTACATACCTATGGTCCAACACTAATCTCTTTCGAGGTAATTGAGCGTTACGTCCCTGATAACGCATGTCACTTCAGCCAATCCGTTCCTTTCCTATGCTAATCGTTACAAGCAGGTCAGTCCAACTCCGGAGATTTTTCCTTGAGCTATAGGTGAATATATAATCTTATAAACTACACAGATTATCACCCTTAAACTATTCGAGTCCTTTAGCATCTCTATTACTCAATACTCTAGAAAATAGGTATCTTATTAACGTAGCCATCTGATACTATATATATATATATACATCGACTAGACCGACTGATAGGCTTCATACAACCGAAGGCTTTGGCTTCTTCCGTCCTTCTCGTTTTACCCTCTACCACCGCGCCTACTTGGATCCATACTGAGGCTTCGAGATTGGTCATGCGGTTTGGGTTTCGCTGTCTGCACGCCCAGTTTTTAGGCATAGGTGAGCTTGCGGTTTTCCTTGGCGCTCATTCTTTGTCACACAAAGAAACTTCAGCACATGCACTCAGAGGTCACAACGTTGATATTCAATGCGTACGGGATGCTTTCTTATGAGAGGAAAGGAATATAGAGTCTAAGGCCAACTAGCATGTTAATCTGTTGAGCTATTAAACACTTTCCGCTATTTCATCGATTATTTTCAATGGAGGGAGTTAGTTGCATAGTTCCACGGAATAATGCTAATTAGATCACAATCCATCACTCATGGCCATGGGACCTGAGCATCTACAGTTAAGCATAACCTATTAAATTATTATACAAAAATTTATTTCCGTGAAGCTCGTCATTACCATTAGATATTTATCGACAAAATTCCCTTAACTGAATATTTTTTTCGATCACGTCTAACGGGTCCCTATATTAGAAGCATCTGCTCGCAAGGTAGCTGGACTTTCAGAGGTCTTTCTCGCATTAAGTGATATAAGATAACATATATTCCTTCTCTTCAGACTCACGAGGAGATGTCCCGCCTACAGCAGCTGGAAGACTTTGTCTTCTTCACTTCAGCTACTCTAACTCTGAGAGCGAGTACAAAAGATGCTGTCGATAAAGTTCGCTATTCC
>JABUQX010087187.1:27500-32512 GCA_015478945.1 Trachelipus rathkii
GTCATATACCTTAATGAGGTCACAGTTACACATTGCTCTCCTGCATCTCCTCTCTCGTCTGTCGCTATCTTCTCTCCTCGGTCTCGTCATCTCTCGTTCCTTGCCTCGCTCTTCTCTCTTCTCTCGTGCCTCTCGTCTCTCTCTTCTCTCTCTAATCTCTCTCTCTCTGCTCTCAGGTCTCTCTCTCTCCTCGTTCTCTCATCTCGCTCCTCTCTCTCGTCTCGGTCTGGCTAAAGATGTGTTCTCGTCTCGTCTCTCCTATGCTTTTCTTCTCCTTACTCATCTCGTCTCCTAGCGTCGTCGTCTCTGCTAGTCGGTCTGGTCTCTTTCTTCTCAAATACATCGTTTTCTCTTCGTTCATTTCTTAGTAGTCTGGTTGCTTTGTTCTTTCGGTTGTTGTTGGACTTGTTGGGTGGTGCTAGTGCCAGTGGTCTGCGTTTTGTTTGTTTCTCCGTGCGTTTTGGATGTTGTGGCTTTGTTATTGTTTCTTCTTCGTCTCTCATCTGCTCTCTCGTGGATGATCCTCTCTCGTTTCTTCTGCCCAAATAGTCGATAACTGAACGACTGATATGGTAAAGGCAAGCTACATCGGAATTCAATACTATGAATGTTGTTGTTTTATTAGATTCATGAAAATCCATATATGGAATAAACTATAAAAATGGATATGATTAATTGTATGATAATATTATTTCGGCGATGTATTGGTGTTAAGATTGTGAATTATATTTTTCAATTGTTTTAAAATGATGCTATTTAATGTTTTTATCTAGGGAATAGGCGTTGCTTGCCCGGCTTTGCTTCATTATATATCGTATTATTAGTATATGTTATTATAATATATGATGATGTATATAAGTATGGTGTATTAGTTAGTATATATTTTAGTATATTCATAATTGTTATATATAGTATGTAGTAGTATAGTATATATGGATAGTATGGGTAGTATATATTGAGTCACATTAGCTTATTCTGTCCTGCTCCCGTCCTGCTTTCCCCACCCCCCCGCCGTCCCAAGATTTTAATAATTCGAAAAGAAATTAATATCAAGTTTTATATCAGGAAATTTTAAAAATTGTAGTGAAGAAGGTAAAGCTCGTGCAGGAATAATACGTGCTGCCCTTACCGCATCTACAGGACGCACCATCATCTTACAAACTGAAGACTAAAATTGCTTTGTGCCATTATAAAGCCATCTTGACATGACATCGGCATGGTCGCAATTTCTACAAGTAAAGTCACTCTAGATTTAGTACTTAGCCCTGATGTTTTTGCACCTGTCAGTCAATGGTTAAAAGTATCACGACCAGGCGATTAGCTGATTTCTCTCTAACATATACCTAATACCACGCGTGGAACAACTTTGTGACGTCTAAGATCGCTGCGCATATTGCTGGTGATTCCGTCTCACTGCTGGTGTGGGGTACCCGCTTGGTCCTTTGTCCCTTCAAAGAAATATAAGATTCAAAATTAAATAAAGCACCGCGCTCTTCCCACTGTCAGAGATGATATGTGTTGCACATCGACTACAACAACACATGATCAGTCTCTTACTAGACTGCCGTTCACTTAGTATCGCGACATCAAAGCCACCACTTCAACACGCATATATTCTAACGAAGGTCTGATTCTCCTGGTGAGCCGCATCTGGGCTGTGGTGGCACAATATCCTGTGGAGGTAGCTATAGGCATTGATAATTATATAGTGTTCTGATAGGTATTATATTATAGTATTTATAGGTATATAGTATATTACTAGAGTATATATAGTGTAGGTAGTGTATGTATATTTGACTATATTATAGGTATTAGTAGATATGAAGTATATTATACTATTATTTAGTAATCGGTTAGTATATAATTAGTTAGTGATATTTAGTATATTAGTTAGTATATGTATATAATTTACAAGCGTACATGATATTTCTATCATTAGCTGCTTAGTTCGTGTATAGCCCTTAGTGGGTAATGTGACTAAAAGACAAATCTTTAAATTCCGAAACATGTGAAGATCCTTGTTAAGGGATAAGCATTTAATAAACGTGTTGTGCTCTGTAGGACATGTCAGTTGGTTCAGAAAAAAAGAAAAAAAAGAAATAATAAAATAAAGAGTTAGAGATTGATTAGAATGGTCACAGTCTTCTGAAAATGATGACCAATGGAGTACCAAGTCGAGTTTCACACATGTGCTGAGGTTTGATCCGTATGAGCGAGTCGGCTCGTCGTGGTAGAATCGTCTTGTTCTCGTTCTCGTTCCTAAACAAGTGCATTAATAGTTTAAGTAAGTGTTTGGAGGTGGAGCGAAGCTATTATTTCATTACATTGATTATTATTTAGTTTATTAATTGGGTATTATTGATTGATTGTGCTTATTATTACTTATTAATTATTATTGACTATTATGTATGGAAGTTGAGAGTTTGGATTTTTTATTGATTATTAGTATTATTAGTTATTAATTTATGACTGTTATAGGTACAATGTAATGTTATCAATATTTTTAGATATTAGTATTATAGTATATATATAGTGTTACTAGCTAGTATAGTTATTATTAAGGTTAGTATATTATTATTATACTTGATATATATATATAAGTATATATGTCTGAATATCGCTGATATATATTAGTAATATAAGTGTATATATCATTATGTATATTTACTGTATGATATATATAGTACTTCGGTATAGTATCTATATAGTATTATATTTTATATTATAATAGGTAGTATTATATTAGATAGTAGTAGTATGTATAATATTTATCATTATAGTAGTAGTCTCATATGTATAGGATAGTTAGTATTGATATGTTGAATGTTATTTGTATATGTATTAAGTTGTGTATGTGTTATATGTAGTATATGGTTATATTAGCGATTATTATTAACTAGGTAAGTATAAGTTGTATGTCGGTGTGATAGTATATATATTTATGATGTAGTATATATTATAGTATATGATTATATGCTGATTATAAGTAGGAGGTTAGTATAATATATTATGATAGTATGTCAGTTTAGTACTATATATTATTGTAATTAGTAAGTATCTATAATTGTATACGTATTACTACTATAGTATTCGACAAGGTCGTGAATATATGAAATGGTGAGCAAGTATGCCCCACCTCACCCCATGCGATATTCCATCCCTTATTTGTTTTCATTAATGTGGCGAGTTTTACACTTATTTTTTTTTTTTTTTAAAAGTATATAAAGGTTATCGTGTATATGATCAGTACGCAAAGTTTTGAAAACAAACCATTATTAAACTAATTGATGAATTGGTAACGTTGTAGGAGTAAAGTGAAAATTATAATGATATATTTATTAGTAGTGGATAGTGGGTTCTAGTTGTATTTATATGGTTATATAATTAGTATAGTAGTAGTTGAGGTTATGTATGCGTAATATACTTATTTAGGCTAGTAGTTGATGTGAGTTTATGGGATAATATATATAGTATTAGTAATTAGTGATATATATGTTGTATAGTATTAGTTGTTAGTTATGATAGTATATATTAGTACTATTACTCTATAGAGATGGAGAGATAGAGAGAGAGAGCAGCAGAGAGAGAGAGAGAGAGTAGAGAGATGAGAGAGAGAGAGAGTAGAGTAGAGAGAGGGAGAGAGAGAGAGAAGTACATTTTTAGTTAACGTATATTTATTTCTAGGCATAAATAGGTGGGTTTGGTTCGAATACTGTTGCAAAAAAAATAATTTGTAGGGTTGCGTTGGTTTTTATACCTTGTTACTGCCGTACTGGGCAGTAGAGTGGAGATGGTGGTATCGAGCATCGAAGCAGGAATATTTGGTTGTGGTTTAATGAAACAACACTTTTGTTTTTATGAAAGCGTCTGCATTGCCTTTTGCTAAAATATACTCCGTATTGTAGGTGGGGTGCTCGTGTGGTGGGCACGTGGATGTTATTTTTGACACGCGTCTCTTGCATACTGCCGAAGATGTAACAGTTGTCTCAGACTATCGGAGATGTTGGTTCAATTTGAACAATTGCGCAGGATGCCGCCAGATGCTCATGCTTGCTGGTTTTATGCACGGGATTGCATAATTTTATTTAGAAATATCTTAAAAAATAATAGTGTGCAGGACTGTATGGACCAAGGTGGTCCATTTTTAATTGACATCGAAATATATCTTACCGCTTCTTAAAGGTCTATGGTCATGTAAAGGATGTCTTGTAAGTACCTTGATTACTCGATAAAGGGGGATACTATTCTGTTATCCTGTAAATAATTGTGACATCCAATTTTATCTTCCTGTGTCGTCAGTTGAAGAAAGAGCACCTTATTAGTATCTAATTTGGATTTTGTATAGTTTGATTATTTATTTTTGGACCTCAGTGCTGGTTCTGCAAACAGTGCCGTGTTTTTTTTCGATGAGGCTCTTCTGTCTCACTGTCAAAGATGTTGTTTTTTTTCTCTGGTCGGTTTTGTTAGTTAACGACTTTGAATAATAAAAGGTATTTCACTCATTAAGTCTATGCATGGAAGATAGGATTAAAAACTTGAAGTTTTGTTTGTACGTGGATGGTCAGGAGAGGTCTTGGCCTGAAGTTGTGATAAGATAGGTCAGAGTTGGCTTTTTTAAAGAGTGGTTATAGTTATGTTCATGTCAGGTGATTGTTTATCATTTTAGAGCAATTTTTTAAAAATACTATCACAGTTGCATTAGAACATGATTTACTGTAAACTACTGCTCCTGCAGTGTGGACGTTGATAAAGTGAATCCACCTTATTTTTTAGTGATTCAGTAATGAGAGATAATTCTTTTCCATGAAACGTTTTGGTATAGTGATACAGCAGTGTCTTTTGGTTAAATATTCCAGCTGTGGTTTGTTCATGGTTCAGACGAGATAATGAGGTGGCAATGATGCTGCCCAGTATACTGACTGGTTTGCAGGTTTTCTCGATTTACTTTCGCGGGTAACTTGAACTAGTCAAGACAAGCTCAACACTCCGCGATCGTCCCTCGCTGATTTTTG
>JABUQX010087188.1:0-10000 GCA_015478945.1 Trachelipus rathkii
GATATATAGAGATGCCGGAAGTAAACCGAGATAAGTAAAATTACGATCGGACCGCCTAAAACCTATAGGAGTAAAACCGGAAGTAAATTTCCTGCCTTTTATCGACGAAAAAAACCGAGGTTTTTTTACGAAATAATAAATTAATTATTACAAAAAAAAATAATAAATTTATTAATTAATTAATCAATTAATTAATTAAATACATTAATAAATAAATAGAATAAATAAATAAATGTTTAATTTCCGAATATTATTTTTTTTTATTAACGTGTATATTCCCGCATCGGTTGTGGCCCCGCAGCGCCCCGCACCGCACCGCACCGCTACGCCCAACGTGTGATGGGGCTGAGCCCCAAAATCTGGAAATGGTCAAGAAAGAAAAAAAATGGTATAAAACCTTCATATAAGGTACCCACATCATATATGGAGTTAAATAACCATACACCCCAAAGGGGGGGTCTCAGCCCAAAACCTGAAAAAATTGACGTAGAAGGCTGAAATTGGTATAAACACCTTATAAGGTAACCACATCATATATGGAGTTAAATAACCACACCCAAAGGGGGGTCTCCAGCCCCTAAAATTCATATTATTTGACTTACACGATCGAAACTTGGTATCACCCTTCATTATAGGGTACCCACATAATATCATGGAGTTAAATAACCGTATACCCCAAAGGGGGGGTCCCCAGCCCCAAACTGAGATATTGGACGTCAGAAGGCTGAAACTTGGTATACACCCTTCATAAAAGTACCCACATCATATATGGGTTAAAATAGCGTACAACCCCAAAAGGGGTCCCCACCCAAAAACTAAAATATTGACATAGAACGACGAAACTTGGTGTATACACACTTCATATAAGGTACCCACATAATCCACATTATATATGGAGTTAAATAACCGTATACCCAAGGGGGGGTCCCCACCCAAAAACCTGAGATATGACGTAGAAGGCTGAAAACTTGGTATACATCTTTCTTATAATGTAACCTCGATAAAAAAAAAAAAAAAAAAAAAAAAAAAAAAAAAAAAAAAAAAAAAAAAAAAAAAAAAAAAAAAAAAAAAAAAAAAAAAAAAAAAAAAAAAAAAAAAAAAAAATATTCTTTTTAAGTTTATAACTTGCAAATTTACGTTTTTACATACCCAAAAAAGTAAAAAAAAAAAAGTAAATCAACTAGCCCACCCCTACCCTTACCATGATCTATTGATCTTATTGATCTATTGATCTATTAGGTTTATCAATCAACCACATTTTCTATAACTAAAAAATTTATTCTTTTTATGTTTATAACTTAAAAAATTTGTATTTTTACATACCCTAAAGCAGTAAATCAGTAAATCAGTAAATCAAACTACCCTCCAGCCACCCTCCTGTCATTCCGTGATCTATTGATCTATTGATCTATTGATCTATTGATGCAAGTCATATTTTTTATTAAAATTGATGTGTTTTAACATACCTAAAAGCAGTAAATCAGTAAATCACCCCACCCACCCTCCTACCCTTCCTTGATCTATTGATCTATTGATCTATTGATTCAAGTCATATTTTTTTTGTTAAAATTGTTATGTTTTACATACCCTAAAGCAGTAAATCAGTAAATCAGTAAATCAGTAAATCAGTAAATCATAGTACCATCAACCAATCCACACATTCGTGATCACAATTGATCTATTGATCTATTGATCTATTGAATCAATATTTTTTACTAAAAATTGTCATGTTTTACATACCTAAAGCAGTAAATCAGTAAATCAAAACATCCACCCACCTTCCTACCCTTCCATGATCTATTTGATCTATTGATCTATGATTCTATTGATCTATGATCTATTGATTCAAGTCCATATTTTTTTTGTTAAAATTGTTTATGTTTTCACATACCCTAAAGCAGTAAATCAGTAAATCAGTAAAGGCAGTAAATCAGTAATCAGTTAATCACAACCATCCCACCCATTCGTGATCCATTGATCTATTGATCTATTGATCTATTGATCTATTGATTCAAGTCATATTTTTACTAAAATTGTCATGTTTTACATACCCTAAAGCAGTAAATCAGTAAATCAAACCATCCAAACACCACCCCTTCATGATCTATTGATCTATTGATCTATTGATCTATTGATCTATGATTCAAGTTCCTTTCCTCTGTTAGTATATAAATAGTTCTTTGGATAAAAGCGGGAAAAGAAAACAAGTTTTTATTTAAAGCATTTATAACATAATTAGAAACTACATAGTCCATTAGTGTTTGGGTATTATCCTAGAATGGACGTTGGTAAATTTATGTTCCGTGCTCCTGCTACATGTCTTGTGTCTGGTCCTACAGGATGCGGGAAAACCTTTCTTTTATTAAACATTTTAAAAGAGGTTGAGATTTTCGAACAAAAGCCTGTTAAAATCATTTGGTGCTACAGTGTTTACCAAGAAAAGTTTAATGATTACAAAGATGTGATTCAATTTCACGAAGGTATATACGATGTAAAGTCTTTGGAAAATATACAGGGTCACAAAATTATAATCCTTGACGATTTGATGCATAAATTGAATGAGGATATAGCTGAAACTTTCACAGTTTACTCTCATCATTTAAACATTACAGTATTTTTTATAACACAGAATATCTTTCATCAGAATAAGTATATGAGGGATGTGTCTTTAAACACACAGTATTTAATTTTGTTTGGGCAAAGAAGGGATATGAGTCAGGTCAATGTTGTGGCTACCCAAATGTTCCCTACTCAACGTAAAGAGTTCCTAAAAGTATATAAAGAAGTTACCTCTGCCCCTCACGGTTATTTACTCTGTGAGCTTCATCCTAAGAACACGCATAGAGTGTTACTTCGTACAAATATCTTGCCTAACGAGATTGAGACAGTATACATACCTGAATAATGAGTACTCTAGTAGCAGATTATTTCTCTATAGAAAATTTAAAAACTGAAAAACCTTCTGAAAACGTAAACTGATCTGTGAAGATGAAAAATTTATACAATGTATAGCAGAAGTATGCCTAAATCTTATAAAAGGAAATGTTCCTTTAAACAGACCTCAGAAGGTAAAGCTACGTCGTCATAGAAACATCATTAAAAAACTTGCTGGTAACGTAAGAAACTTAAAAATAAGAAGAAGCTATTACAGAAAGGTGGAGGTGTGTTCCTACCTTTACTCTTTTCCGTTATAGCCCCTTTGATAACCAAGTGGCTTGCTCAATGATGAAGAAGGTAGTGGTTTTACCCTACAGCGATTATGAGAAGATGAAATATAATACGGGAACCCTACCTCTACAACACCATCAACAACAACAACAACAACAACAACATCAACAACAACAACAACATAGCAACACAACAACAACAACAACTACAACAACAACAACAACAACAACAACCACAACAACAACAAACAAACAACACAACAGTTTGAACAGCCTCAATCAAACCCTCAACTGCAACAGATCGGTTATATCCCTTATCAACCATTGATTCAACAGCAGCCTTTGAGTTTATATGATCCGCAAGTTGAACAGATAAATAATTACGAGAAGGAACTGCATCATATATTAAACTCTGATGTTAACATTCACGAAAAAAGAATCCTATATCAAAATGCTATACAAAAATTAGTAGATCTAAAAGCTTTATTTAATTCACCTAAGGAAGATTCAGCTCCAGCACCAGATACTAAGATTGAAGTGAAAAGAGAAGATAATTTTAAACATATACTCAAGGAAAGCTTACCAATGAGGAATAAGAAAACGGGTTTAGCTCTATATAAGATTTTAAAAGATCAGCTTACCTGGAATGAACTCGGTCAAATCATTATTGACGGAGAAACAATAGCAGGATCGAATATTGTTGACTTGATATCTGATCTCTCACGTGATTGGAAGAAGGCTCCTGTGGCAGGATGGAACAGGATCAAACAAGAACTTCAAACTATTAATTTCCCGAGAACTTTAATCCAGAATAAACAAAGATTAACGGAACTGGATAATATTCCAATGGCTCCTAGACCTGACGTGAGTCCCGCTGGTACTTCTTTTGCATCGGATAGATTAAAGATGCTAAGTAGAAGTACATTACGTTCAAGTGCAGGAAGAATAAGAAAAAAACCGATCTTCGCTTCAAAATGGATTAGTTCCTAATTATTTATTGTACTTTTTATATGATTGTATTGTTTGTAATTTTAGACTTGTAATTTAATATAGTTAATATTATTTTGTAATTAAAAATAAAATATTTCATATCGACATTCGGTTTTTATATCCCCTATCAGTATAAATGAATATGTTTTTTTATTTATAATGTCATTGTGAGGCATGGAGGCTAAGGAGGCGGTCGATAAATATTACTTTGATGTGAAACAGCCTTACAGTTATGGAGGCTTTTCAAGGTTCGCTTCAAAGTTTCCTCATATTAATAAAAAAGAACTGAAAAATTATTTACAAGGGGAGGATGCTTTTACTCTACATAAACCTATACGGAAAAAATTTCCTACACGAAAAACTATAGCCCCTCACTTAGATAACGTCTGGCAACTTGATTTGACTGAAATGATAAAATATAAAGTTTACAATGAGGGGTATCAATACATTCTTTTTGTGATAGATGTATATTCAAGGTACTTATGGTTAAAGGCTTTAAAAGATAAAAAGTCAAAGACTGTAGCTGCAGCAGTCAGAGAAATTATAAATGAGGATAATAGATATCCTCAAATGATGTGGACAGATAAAGGTACAGAATTTTTAGGTAAAGAGTTTCAAGAAATAGTTACAGAGTATGATATTGGGTACTACAATACGTACTCAGTTAATAAAGCTGCAATAGTGGAAAGAGTACAAAGAACTATAAAAGAAAGAATGCATAGATATTTCACGAAGATGAATACATTTAAATATATAGATATACTGCAAGACTTGGCTTATTCCTATAATAGGTCTTATCATAGAACAATTAGGAATACCCCTCTAGAGATGGTGAAAACAAAACCTTCTGTACAGAGTTGCCTCGTTCGCAAAATTAAAGATAACACAGGCATTAAAGTAGGAGATTATGTGAGAGTGTCTAGGTCAGATGAAAATTTCAGAAAAGGGTATGAAGCAGGATGGTCAAGAGAAGTTTTTAAAGTAGATACAATCAGAGAATTCCCGAGAGATGGGTTAAAATTATACTATCTTGGAAGATTTAGATGGGGAAACAATAAAAAAGGAGGGTTCTAAATGCAGGAAATACAGAAATAAGATTTTGATCCTAAGAGTAATGAATATAAAATAGAAAAATATTAGGATCTAAGGAAAAGGAAAAAATAAACAGTATCTGGTGAATGGGTAGGTTACCCAGCGAAGTTTAATAGTTATATAAATGCTAGTGAACTAAAGAAACATTGATCAGTTTACTTTGTGAACATGGAGAGTGAAGATCATTTCTATTTAACGCTGCCTTCATCGGCTTCTATGGATCTATATCCGGAAAATAAAATATCAGACTATACAACCCAATTATTGAACACTATAACTTTTGATCGAGAAATGTATGAAGCAGGATTAAGTGAAATAATTCTCGACGCCGATATAGAGAATATGCCTGTTTCATATGTGGCTTTTACGATATTTAGAAATGTTGATAATGTTAAAAATGTATTAAAATTTAAAGCTAATATTGCATCCATCAAACGAGGCACCAATGAATATTTCGTTGAAAATTATTTATTAGAGCACGGTCTCTATAAATCGGTTACTGATGTGTTCATAGACTTAAACAAAAAATTTGAAGAAAGTCAAATATGTAAAGATTTAGTGTTTCTTGTTAATAAATCCGCTAACGAAGATAACGTGTTAATCACTTTAAAATCTCAATCTAATGTGAACCTGAAAGATATAAGTTTATTTATGTTCCGCCCTTCAGTCTGGTTTCGTAATTGTTGTTACTCACATGTATACAAAATATCGGGAAATAATATCAAACCATATCTAAAGGATCTAATGCGTTATATACAAACGATGGAAGAGTAATGTCTCAAAAAATGACTACCAGAGTTTCATTACATTTGTAATGCTTTGCCTACAAGATGTTTCAAGAATCCAGGTAATGGCTATGTTTATACAGATATTGTAGACCATCAGTATGTAGGGAATACTAAAGCTCTTTGTTAAGTTTAGTAGTTTCATTTCCTAAGGACGTAAGTTATAAAGCTTTCCTAATGTTCATACTATACTATGAGTTAAGAACCCAGCTGAGTTCAGTTTCGCGTTTATATAAGAGCGTCCCGAAGGCAAAACATACCCATTCACAAATGGGACAGCAGTGTGTAAAGTACACATAAGAAAGACGCCTCCCGGTAAATAATAATAAATAATGGAAAGAGAAGAGTCTTCGGGGATCACAGAATGCAGAGGGGATCTGGTTTTAGGAGGATTTTTGCTTTCGTTATTTCGTAGAGCTATTCCCCTGTTTAAATCAGGAGGTAAATACATTGCTAAAAAAGCGGCCAGAACAGGAATAAACACAATCCAGGATATTATGGGGGGTGTCGACCCTCGTAGTGCTGTAAAACGCCGCATAGCTGATGTTTCAGATGAAATGTTAGACGATGTTAAACGAAAAATACGACGTAAGATGACTGGTCAAGGTGTAGGTGGTCGTAAAAAACCATTAAAGAGGAATAATAAAGGGCCACTAAAGAAAAAGTGTATTGATGTGTTTGCTCTCTAATATCAGTGATAAGTGGTAACTTTTTTACATAAATAATAATAACCTGCATCTATTTCGTATATAAGGAATGTTTAAACATACCTCTCCTCATTATACGTCAAGCGATTGTAGTAGCAAGATGCATTTCCTCCATCCCTCCAGCCCCGACTGTTGTAAGAGCGAATTGGATCTCTTTTCTGTGAATCCTACACAGATCAGTGTGAGTGAATCCAATTTTATTAGTATTAACCCCGTTCACGCCATCACAAATACAGATGTACCTCTCGAATTCAACATCCCTGGCACTTCTGACCAATATCTTGATCCTTCGAATGTGTTTTTATATCTGAAGACTAAGTTAGTAAACGAAGATGGTTCAAATCTCACAGACACCGACCACATAGTATCCACCGAGACAAATTTCCTGTATACATGTTTCAATCAACTTGAGGTGTTTTTAAATGAAACATCTCTAGGAGCATCAGCTGCAAGTTACCTTTATCGAAGTTATATCGAAACTTTACTAAATTATTCAGATGATGCTAAACAGTCCCATTTACAATCATGTGGGTATTACAATTTAAAAGATGTAGAGAAACATAGGGACAATGCTGCTAAATCTAAAAATAACACTTACGAATATTATGGACGTGTAAACGGTGATATATTCTCTCAGGAAAGACTTATTCTACCATCAGTGGACACCCGCATCAGGTTAACTAGATCTACTCCTCAATTTGCGCTTAATGTTCAAAGCAACGCTACAGCTACAACTTCCGCTCCAAAGCCTATTTTCAAATTACTGGATGCTTATCTTTATGTACGTAAAGTGAAATTATCTCCCTTTAAACATATGGAAATAGAGAAATCTCTTTTGACTGATACAGCAAAATATCCAATCAAGAGAATTGAGACTAAAATTTTTAACTTTACCCAAGGATTATCAAGTATTAATATACCTAACATCGTCAATGGCAGCTTACCTCAGAAGGTAATAATAGGAATTGTAGAACACGATGCCTATTCTGGAAACTATGAGAAGTCTGCCTTTAAATTTACCCATTTCGGTCTTAGAGGTATCAGTTTGCATGTGAATGGTCAACCATACGGTCGTGATTATGAGATGATATACGAAGGTTCACATTCTCAATGTTCGCGTCCTTTTTACGATTTATTTGCCAATACTGTATCTTGCAGCGATAACGGTACAGGTGTTGATCTCAAGACTTATGCTGAAAACAGTAATTTATATGCCTACGATCTCACAGCTGATCTTTCAGCTTGTAATGCTTATCATCTCAATATCCTAAGAAAAGGCACATTAGGGTTAAGTCTCAAATTTGGACAAAGTTTGACATCCTCGATCTCAGTTCTGGTGTATTTGGAACATCCTCAAATCATCGAGATTGACAGAGTACGAAATATACTCTTGAATTATTAAAGATGAATGAAGAAGAAATATTAAATGCCTTTATAAACGAAAGAAGATTTTTAGGTGTATTCGCGTGTAATGAACTCGGTTCTGTGAAATTGGAAACCGACTCTGGACTTATCTTCAACACTTCTCATCGGGATGTTTCGAGCTATGGTCACTGGATAGCCGTGTATAAGAATAAAAATAATGTTGTATATTTCCTTGACTCTCTGCATTTAGATTTTATGTTTAGTAATCATTATGTAACTTCTTTTTTAAAATATAATAATGTTCAATATGTTAAGACCTTATGTTTTCCTGTACAACCTATCAGTTCTAATTTATGTGGTGTATACTGTATTTATTTCATTATATGTTTTTTAAATAATGTTTCTTTTAATAAACTTGTTAATATATTCGATGCTAAAAATTTATTTGTAAACGATTATGTAGTATGAACATTATGTTATAAATGCTTTAAAATAAAAACTTGTTTTTCTTTTCCCGCTTTTATCCAAAGAACTTATTTATTATACTAAAGAGAAAGAAACTTGAATCAATAGATCAATAGATCAATAGATATAGATCATGGAAGGGTAGGAAGGTGTTTGGATGGTTTGATTTACTGATTACTGCTTTAGGTATGTAAAACATGACAATTTTAGTAAAAAATGACTTGAATCAATAGATCAATAGATCAATAGATCAATAGATCAATGGATCACGAATGGGTGGGATGGTTGATGGTACTATGATTTACTGATTTACTGCTTTACTGATTTACTGATTTACTGCTTTAGGGTATGTAAAACATAACAATTTTAACAAAAAAAATATGACTTGAATCAATAGATCAATAGATCAATAGATCAATAGATCAATAGATCAATAGATCATGGAAGGGTAGGAAGGTGTTTGGATGGTTTGATTTACTGATTTACTGCTTTAGGGTATGTAAAACATGACAATTTTAGTAAAAATATGACTTGCATCAATAGATCAATAGATCAATAGATCAATGGATCACGAATGGGTGGGATGGTTGATGGTACTATGATTTACTGATTTACTGCTTTACTGATTTACTGATTTACTGCTTTAGGGTATGTAAAACATAACAATTTTAACCAAAAAAAATATGACTTGAATCAATAGATCAATAGATCAATAGATCAAAGATCAATAGATCACGGAAGGTGTCAGGAGGGTGTTTGAGGGTTTTTGATTTACTGATTTACTGCTTTAGGGTATGTAAAACACATCAATTTTAATAAAAAATATGACTTGCATCAATAGATCAATAGATCAATAGATCAATAGATCAATAGATCACGGAATGACAGGAGGGTGGCTGGAGGGTAGTTTGATTTACTGATTTACTGATTTACTGCTTTAGGGTATGTAAAAATACAATTTTTTTAAGTTATAAACATAAAAGTTAAAAGCATATTTATCCTAAAGACCAATATGCTTCGCATCAATAGATCAATACATCAAACAACAATAGATCAATGAGGTAGGGGTGGGTGTTTTGATTTACTGATTTACTTATTTTATGCTTTAGGGTATTTAAAAATTAAATTTTTTAATTTATAAATTTAAAAAAAAATATTTTTTTTTTTTTTTTTTTTTTTTTTTTTTTTTTTTTTTTTTTTTTTTTTTTTTTTTTTTTTTTTTTTTTTTTTTTTTTTTTTTTTTTTTTTTATATTATAAGAAAGATGTATATTCAAGTTTCAGGCCTTCTACGTCAAATATCTCAAGGTTTTTTGGGGCTGGGGCCCCCTTTGGGTATACGGTTATTTAACTCCATATATTATGTGGGTACCTAAAAGAAAGGTGTATACCAAGTTTCGTCGTTCTTGTCAATATTTCAGGTTTTGGGGC
>JABUQX010087188.1:17500-22996 GCA_015478945.1 Trachelipus rathkii
ACTTAAAGGGTGCATATGTTCAGCCGATCCTGAAGGGGGGTAGCCTCTTTGATAGTTTCAACTATCGTTCTATAGCTCTCACTTGTATCCTGTCTATGGTCTTTGAAATTCCCCTTAACTCTCAGTTCCTGGAACATCTGGGGTCTCAATCCTTTCTTTCAGATCATCAGTATGATTTTCGCAGCTCCAGGTCAACTGGTGACATACTTTCCGACCTCACTAACTCAAGGTCTTCTGCTGCCCTTATGGACTATGGGAGTAGTGTGTGGTGGTGGTGCTTGACATTACGCAAGCTATCCTTAGAGTTCCCTCCTTCTCTTTGCTTGCTCATGTCTAGTTTTCTCTCAAATCGATCTGTATCGGCACTTGTTGATGGGGTGACCTGTTTCTCTTTCCCTATTAATTGTGGTGTTCAGCAAGGTTCTGTTTTATCTCCAACTTTATTCTTACTTTTCATTAACGTTCTACTCAGCTGCACTTCCAACTCTGTTCATTCTTATGCCGAAGACTCAAATCTCCATTCTTCCACTCATTTCAAATTTGCTCCTTCTTATGGATCTAGAGATGATTCTCACCTTCAGCTTTCCGATTCTATTCTTACCGATCTGGATGGTATCTCCTGAAGAGGTCGCCTTAATTTTGTGAAATTTAAAAACTCCTTAAAAACTCTACTTCTTCACATTTTCTTCTTAAAAACACATCCAACCTTTTCTATCCCTTTCGGTGGCTCTTCCGTCCCTCCTGTAGGCAACATAACGTTCTTGGTCTGAACTTAAACAATAAACTACTTTGGAAACCTCATTTCACAATGGTTGTTAAGATGGTCTCAAAAAAGCTGGGAGTTCTTCTATTCAGGTTGCTGGAATATTTTCTTCCGAACAGTTACTCCAATTACACAGGGGTCTTATCCGCCCTTGTGTAGAGTACTGTTCACACATTTCGGGGTATCCGGTTCCAAACATCTTTTGGATAGGGTTGAGTTTGAGGTTGAAAGATTAATAAACTGTCCCCTACTTTCAAACTCCCTTGAACCTTCTATATCTGCGACGTGACGTTGGTTCATTATCTCTTCCCTACAATGCAGGTGCTCCAGGGAGTAAACCTTTCATATTCTATCTCCACTGCGTCACCCCCGTAGCACAAATGGCGTACTGCTTTCTCATAAATTTTGTGTGAATATTCTCTTTAATAAATTTTAAGTGTGAATTAATTGGGACTCACCGGGGTATTGTTAGTATTACTTTGGTAGGTAGCTTTTCATTTCTTTTTCAACACATATCATCATCTTTCTGGTAGAACCTCTCTCTCTTGGGCGATGTTGGGCTGGTTTTCCGTAAGATGATTCTGTTTTAACCATTCACAGATCTCTATATCACGTATATTATAACTTTCGGGTCACGATTTTAGGTTAGAACATTTAATAAAGGGTGGAGTATAATATACCAAATTTTGGTAAGAGGGATACATTCTCTCATACTTAGCTTATATAATATAAAGACGGGACAGTAAATAAAGGTCATTTGAGCGTAAAAAGGTGTCGGATAAACCCTAGATAAAGATGATAGTTATTAATCACTCACTCAATATTTACGTGAGAATTATTAGATATTCCCTAAAACTAAGTCAGATGAATAATAATAATACATAATTAGGAACATACGTAAATATATATACAAATCATTCTCTGACTTTCCGTCTTATTCTCTCTGATGGCTCTGTTGCTAAACTCCAACATTTGTTGCAAAAGCTTTTCAACAAATACTTCTTTGGTAACACCTCAATGCTATATCCTCATAACGTGATTTGGTCATACCACTGACGTTCATCTAGGCATTCACCATAATACTACTACAACTGGTCCTAACGCTTTCTCTTCGTAAATACAGAGCGTTTTTATAACACACGATAGAGAGATGATGCTTTTTGCCTCTGTGAGTTGAGCATTTTGCATGATCGCAACGCGACGCTTAGCATGGGCTCCTGAGAGTATATTCAGAAACATTAGGAAGGGGAGCACGAGTTTTACTTCGCACATATGCATACCCCCATTGATTATTATTTGCAGCGGGGTTCGAGATGCATACACTACGGCGTGCCGCGGAAATACCCAACATCGCGATATACATAGTTTGCAAGCACCATATATTCTTCGTCGTGGATTAGATCTAAATAACTTTAAGCCAGGATGTCTTTTAACGTTATACAGCTCGATTGGAAGCACGCACATGTCTTTAATAAATGCTAACCTAGGTCTCGCACACACAATTAGGACAGATAGACTTTGAGTTAAATTCGCTTTTGTCTTAGAATATCTTTTCTTTAGCAATTTAAATTAATTATTTGTTTTTTATTTATTATATCTTCTCTATATTATCATAGTAACTTCTATAACTAAGAATACTTTGATTACAGCCCTTCTTAACTTCAACTTCTATAAAGAAAAATAAACATCCTGGAATCTGGACTTACTCCTTTGACGTTTCTTCCGTGCTAATTTGAATCTTGAATACTTTCAGAGAGAGATCACTAATTATTGAGACAAACTTTTGTGTGTACAGAAGCTTTAAATTACGCATAAGTTATAAAAGTTATTTTTATGATTTTTGAGGAGTAGTTATTGACCACTATATAGGGAAATTACTGTGTGGTGAGCTTGACGTGGTATGGCGGCTTGACCATATAAATATATAACAAAGAGAGTAGGAGCAACGCTTTTAATTTTTTTTTTGAATCATTAATTTCAAAATAAATATAGAAATACTATGCGTTTGAAAGTTTCGCTGATCTTATTTCTTATAAAGTATTTCTAAGACTTTGATACTATTTAACACGATACGCATCACACATATCTGAACTGCTTGAGATTGATTTGATAGCGAGCTTAGTAATCTTAATTAACACTAGATTATATTCAACACTGTCAATTTTAGAGGTTGTTTTATAACTAACACCACTAAAGAGTATATAATAGATCTATTATTCTGTTTTAACTACGTGTTGGGAGTCTGTATCTCTTTTCATTAATCGATCATAGTAAGCTATATAATATAGGCAACTATCCTCATTATCGCGCACTAACTCGGAGTGACTTATATACCAGTATAGAACTACTATTTGAGTTCTGCATGACACCATATGTTTAATTATCGTAAATGTGCCAAATTTTTCTCCTTTAAAAAAGATCTCTCCATCTCATCTCTATTCACAGCAATGTGCGCTAATACTCTTCGATGATATATCTTTTTTGAACACGCAATTTCCGAGGATGAGAGGAGAGTCAGAGTCACCAAAATCTTTTTAATAGTTTAATTCTATAAATTATATACTTAGAAATTCGTCAACATCTAGGACAAAAATATCCCATTAAAATATGCTTACCTTTCCAACCGGCGTGAACATGTTATATATATACTACACATACTATTATTACTATTATTAATTTATTTATTAAAAAACCTTATTTTAATCTACTTAATTTGCTAATCAATAGTCTTTCGATATATGTCTCTCCTGTTGACAATATTAAACATCCTTGGCCTTCTTAACATAAACAAAAAATATATATATACAACAGTTGCTTTAAGAGGCGGCCATCTAAAGATATTTCAACTTTCTTGCCATTGTATATTAAGTATATACGAGTATATTTTATTTTACTCTATCTGTGTTCAGCTATACTAGGGTCTCATCCGCCTTTGTATATAGTACTGCTCTCTATTAATATCTAGGGTACTATTAGTATTATTGAATATTATATATATAGAGGGTAGGGGGGGGCTCTGAGTTCACCTACCTGCTTTTATGGACCAAGGTCGATATATCTTATATATAATAGTCAATAGCCAATTCAAAAAGATTATAAATACTTAGTTATTTCTAGTATATTTTCCGAGTTCAACTTAACTGAAAAGAGTACTAATTTCTTTCCGAGCGCGAATTTGTTCAATTCTTATTATTATATATTCTTTTATATAATTTATTGGAGAATTAACGCTATTTAAGGGAAGGCCGCATTGGGCATTCGTAGTACTGTTCCATCACTAAAAATAATTAATCATTTATAATTTATAATAGATAAAAGTTCTTGACCCTCTAGAAAATGTCCTAGTCCACTCATATTAAATAAGAAAATACTTAAGAAGCGCATAGATCGTTCTTATAGAGGCACGAACACAGATAACACAACTTAACACCACGAACCAATAAAAATAATAATTGATAACGCATTTGGCCCTCTAGATTACCCAGTCACCATAAAAATTAAGATTAATAATAATTTAATTATAATTAATGTAATTAATATAATTATTATATTGCAAAGTAGCCACATGGCCTACTGGACATGTCCCCATCAACCAAACATAAATAATAAGAGGTAGCAATAATAAAAGGAAGTCCACATTGGCCTCTGAAAGTCCCATCAGTCCGAGAAATAAATAATAAATAAGACAAATACTTAGAAACCATAAGGCCTTATCTCGACTGTCAAGGCGAACTTAATAATTAATTAACTTTAAAATAATAATTAAGTAAGCCACATTCCTCTAGAATGTCCCATCAACTCATAATAAATAAAATAATCCCTTTAAGAAGCCACATGGGTCCTTTCAGACTGTCCCAGATAAACATAAAAATTAAAATAATTGAGAACTAAATAATAACCCTCTAGAATATCTCAGTCAACTCATAAAAATTAAGAATTAAAAAATATTTTTAATAATAGAGTGAGATGAACTAATTAATATCTATACATTAAGGCTAAGTCCAATGCCTAACTATTGTTCATCAATCCAAAATTAATTAATAATTAAGAATAATAATTAAAGCTCGCATTGCTCTGAGAAAGTTGAGCAGCAATCCATATATTTAATAACATTGAGATATTTATAATCAAGAAGCCACATGGGCCTATCAGACTGTCCCATCTTCATAGAATAATTAATAATTAAAAATAATAAGTAAGAATCCACATTGGCCCTTCTAGAATCTCCAGTCAACCCATTTAAAATATAGGAATCAATACTAAGAAGCGCATGGTTGTATTTTTAGACTGTCCCTAGTCAACCAATAAAAATAATAATTGAAGAAGCCGCATTGCCTCTAGAATGTCCCAATCAACCCATCATAATAATAAATAAGAAATAATACCTAAAAACCGCATAGGCTAACTAACGACTGTCCAGTCAACTAACAACACACATCACATCACACACAAGCCATATTGACCTCCTCTAGTTGCAAAACACTCATACATTAAAAAAAATTATACTTAAGAAGTCGTCATGTCTTTTAACTGTTCCCAGTCCAACCATAAATATTAATAATTGAGGAAGGCGCATTGCCCCTTCTAGAATGTCCATCAATCTACCATATAATTCCCAGTCAAACCATAAATAAGAATAATACCTTAAGAAGCCCCATGATCCTATCTTGACAACTTCAAGCACTATTTTTATCCTTCAAAGCAAATAATCTTCCCCTCCCCGTTGCTTTAAA